>JTDE01001513.1:54592-82393 GCA_014338405.1 Paragonimus skrjabini miyazakii | reverse complement strand
TTGTGACTTCGTAGCTCAGCTGGTAGAGCGCTTGCCGCGTTTGGGCATGGTGTTTCTGTCGCTGGTTCGAATCCAGCCGAAGTCCAGATTTTTCGCAAATGGATCTCTTCGAAATTATCAAATCTGCCAAACTACTTATCAGTATTGCATGTTTGTTTTAACGCGTGATGCACTCAGCTTTTTTTATTCCGATGCTAGTCATAGCACAACCCGATGCTACGCCAAGGTGCCATCCTGATTGGTCACTGCGCTGTAACGCCTATTTGCTAGCGTTGTTCTCCGCGAATCACTGGTTGACCGCGTGTCGATGAGTTCGTCCAATCCAATCCCTTTAAACTTACGACAGTCACTACAAGGGTCGTTGAGCTGACATCTCTTAATAAAGATGCCGGAGACAGCCAACCAATTTGTGACTAATCTAATAAACAGATTGTCAGGTGGGAACGCTCTCACATGATTCATCGGCTTTGGGCTGCAATTAAACACAGCGTAATGTTTACGTTGATTGCCAAGGGTACAGCTGTGTGTTCGGGTCGCGGATACCTCGCTTACTTTTGTCTGGTCAGAAGCTGCCTGACAGTACCATTACGCACATCACATGACACCAAATGTACAGTGTAAAAGTTCTAGACTCGTACGTACTGATGATGTCACCTCGTTTGATGATGAAACGTTTAGAATTTAAATGTCAAGCTCATGGAACAGCGGAAACCATCAACCCAATTTACCAACTCCATTATTATTCCCAACAATCACAAACCCACACGATGATAAACTCAAACGGACAGGGGTAAATTCAAATAACAATGTTTTGTCGATCAATGAAAATAGGCACTGAATGCTAGTTTACTGTTTCAAACTAAAATAGGCTTACGTTATATGGTAGATAATGAAATAGCAAAACCACTGAGATTCACAAATAATGGTGAATGAAGTCTAAGGTTTTTCATTGGATTAGCTAAGCACAAAGCGAAATATACATTGCATTGGTAGATGGTGAAGTTGCAAACGGCAGCGCCCTATAAATTGGAAGATACGGGAGTACTCACGTGACGACAACGGGATCCACAACACACACCTCTTTCCAAATGTGCCAGTTCAGTGAAAACGAAATAGCCAGTGTCCGGATCGATATAGCTTTTCTCTTTAGCCTGAATAAGGAGAAGGAATTTGTTGAGAAAGTCGCATATATTCCAAGCGCCGAATTTAGATAAACGGACAGTTTAGGTGCAATTCGCCCAGGCTATCCAGATTCCGATAATTATACTATCTGAGGTTGGAATGCTCGGCGATTGAGTCACCAATAAGTTTCATGTAACGTAAGGTTGACTATACAAACTTCTTACTTCATGATCAAGTGTTCAAGTGGGGTTAGCAACCAGATTCGTGTGGTCGGACTGGTGAATATAATAATTCGGATACGTTTAACTGACCCTAGGAAAATGGCGGTAATCAGAACGGTCACTTCATAGGCACTACACAATGGGTTCAAATCATGTTCCGGACAGGGATGTGCGTCACCTGTGTTCTAAAAGAGCGAAATCAGAGCCTAAGTCTGTCTTGATACTATCTCCATCTGGATATTAGAAGTAAGAGCACGTGAATCATGTTCAATTTGTAGCATTTGATGCGATCTAACAAGCAGTGACAAGACCAACAACAGAACAACATCCGATCCAAAACCTAAAGCGATACTACCTAACAGTGGTCCTCAGCTAGAACACACAGTTCTATATAAGTGATTCAAGTATGCTCACCTTCAAGGCGCGTTTGTGTACCGCATACCAGCTGGGAACGTCCGAACTAGACGGCATAACCAACATCAGTCGATCCCGAAAACCTCTGGTCGACCCACGTTTCCGCCCGCGGGAGATAAACTGGGATGCTAACCAACTAGAACATCTAATTCGAAAAAACAATGGAACTGGGCACGATGAAAGTTGCAGGTTGGTGCTCAAGCTGAAATGTAGATGAAAACTATGATTAAGAATGAATTTCGAGATTGACGAAAGAATCTTGAAAGACGGATAGGTAGCATGTGTCACCACACCATGTTGGGAGCTTTAGTCAATTGGCCCAAAGTAAGAATTCCATCAGTAATCAGGAAACAAGCTTTAAGAGATTGTGTGTACCAAATTACTGCTGTCGAAATTTATCAAATCACTATCAACTCTCAGTCGCAGGTGATCGCTTTTTGTCTATTATCACAGATTTCAACCATTTTCTATCATTTTTAGCCGGTGAGCTTAGCTTTTTAGTTACCTCACATCACTTAGTGTGTGGTTATCAGATAAGCAAATGGAATGCAAATCCATCCAGAGAAGTCATGCACTGAGTACCATAAATCAGAAAATCTAATGAGCATCGCAGTCGCTCTAAATACACTGAAGCACTGGCTGATGTAGACACATTATCCTATGAACTCAACACAAATGAGACCCCCAAAGTTCGGGTAGTGGCACGATGCTGTGATTTCACATACAGACCTCCGGTTATTTAGTCCTCCCTGGGGTCCTGAGAGGTGAAATTGTGATTTGCTGCTTAAGGGGTTTATCTCGCCGTTTTGTCCAATTCAAATGGTTTGCACTTTTTGAAGTTCCAATAGGCATTGAATTGTGTGAAATATACATGCTGCTTCGTTACCTGACATGATCCAGTCAATAGATTAAACGTAGTCAGCATTATATGCATTCATACGTAGTTTGTCAGTTAGTTTGTAGCCTCTCGTGACATGAACCCTGATGTATTGACATGTTTTGGTCGCGCATGTGATCCAACGAACTGAGCGTTATCGTCAATAACTTCATCAACGCCATCGATTTTGGTGCCTGAGTTGAGACCGAAAAACTTGTCCTTGAATAATTGCATAACTAAATCTTGGAACTTGATGAACATCTAGGTCAGCACATTCAAACACGAGAACACTCATTGTGAATTGCACGGACGCACGTGGAGTGCTCACTTAAGTTTAACTATCACCGCGTGACGTTGGTTTATCACATTTACATGATTTAGTCGGGATAACACTTCGAGTCGTTTACTGAAGGTTGTGACTTGCTAAGCAAGCATGAGACTGCATTTAACTAGAAAGCACAGCAAATCAGTTGAGGTGCTGCGAAATTGTTATAAACCCTCCTAACGATACACTGGTTCGTCCTTGCTATCGTAGTGCGCTTGACAGAATTCGGATTCTACAGCCCGGTAATGATTAACACGGAAATCTCGGTCCCGACAAGTACCGCAACTGTCCCGTGATTTTGCCCCCAAGACAAGCCAAAAGACGCGTACGAAAGAAAGCTTTATTCCGCCCCAAAACGTGTGTGGCAAAGGCGACAAGTACAAAGTATTTATAGGGCGCGTAATAACCACACATTTCCAAGACATTAAAGAGAACAGTTATCGAGGGTGAAAAGGTTAGGGTCGCAAATGAGCATAGCGGTATAAAAAGTCTCGACCGCTTTGAACAGTTCCGCTAAGCAGGACTGAGTCAATCGTTCTTTTCTCACGACGGAGGTGGCTTGGGACGGTAACAGAGTGAGCGCCCTAACAAAAATTACGGCATTCTTATTTACCACTGTAGCCGGCCCTCAGAATCCAATGGGAGTAATATCATTAAACATGTGAGAATTGACCAACATCCTTGACTCTGTTTCTGTTTACAACAATCTTACCAGCAATAATAACTTGCAAGTGTGGAAAACGTTAACGGATTAGGAAATCATCATCATCATAGACAGCAATAC
Organism: Paragonimus skrjabini miyazakii; assembly: GCA_014338405.1. Lineage (NCBI taxonomy): Eukaryota > Metazoa > Platyhelminthes > Trematoda > Plagiorchiida > Troglotrematidae > Paragonimus > Paragonimus skrjabini miyazakii. The sequence goes on along the minus strand of JTDE01001513.1, from coordinate 78,650 downwards.
ATCAGTGGTTCACACTGACGCTTAACTGCCACACAACCATGAAGAAGAAACAAACCCTGTTTAGGAAGAGAAAAAAGGGGGAGGGTAGGGGACCTAACCGCTAAAAATAGCTACGTCTACATTCAAACATACAACATCAAGGCACCTACACCTTGCAAACAAACAACCAAGCTGTAAGTGAAAGTAAGGCGTCATCGGCAAGACAAATTAGGAAATAGAATAGCAAAAGCTATACCACAGACAAAGAATTTCGATGTGACTCAATTTGCCGGTGTCTGATGAACAAATAATTTCGGTCGCTTACTTTTTTCAGCCAAAGGGCAACATCCAACGGAAGTAACATACCTTCCCGAGATCCTGCGGATACGCATCTGATGCTTAACCGGGAGTCGTGGGTTCAAGTACCCAGGGTGCGTGGTGCCGACAGAGGCCAAGAAGCTCGAAGCAGCTACCACTTCGTTAATGGTCACGAGGGTCAACCATTTGCAAAACACTTGGCTGCTTATGGATCTGCATCCCAGGCTGTATAAAACGTGCAATGTTATGGGAACGAAAATGTTCGGCCGGGCTTGATACAAAATCATCCATCATCTGCAAAAACAGTATGCTTCATTTTAAACCAACAACGCTCTGCTATCTTGCATTACGTTCCATACTTTAAAACATTTATTTTGAGGCAAAACTAGTCCGAAATGCCCTTGAATCCATAATTACCGCTAGGTGAGACAAAATCACTGTCAGTGTTGACTGTAAACATAAACTACGTTCCAAATTATGAACACTAAATCGCAATCTTGATGACTGAAATCTATATTTATTGGCGGGAGGCAACCAGACGCAATGGCGGTGTGTAGGTGATAAAACAAGCAATTATAAACTTGCACCAACTGTGACTTTTATGGTAGCTGCTGACTTTAATTAACCTAGCTTTCAATTTAATGTAATTCTTCACTAATTGGCAGTTCCTTCGAACGCGAATTAACCAGAAGTTGCTGCGTTTCTCTCTCCAATGCATTGTTTGTTATATAACGCACAACACTACAGAAGAAAACTCGCATGAAATTAGATTACGTTGAAATTTAATAAGCTGTAAATAACCAGTGTGCTTCGAGTTAGAGACTTGAGCGAGCAGACGATCGGACATTGTGAACGCAACTTGCAAGCGGTTGAAGCTTCACAATCGGATGTGGGGAATCAGCCATGCCACGTTTATGGCCATTGAATTGTAAATCAACACACTCAACTACAAACGACTAAAATTATTTTCAATGAAATCACAGCTTATGCGAGCGACTTATCATGAATAAATAGGTGAGTCTGAACACAATAAAATAATAGCAAACGCATCGGATGAAATATTAGAGTGGCAAGGCTCAAGTAAACGATAGTTTCTACAAACAGCCGTTACCATTAACCACACCAATGGGTTTCTAGAATTTTTTTTGGTTGTTTTGAAAAATCTTTCGTTACTTTCATTGTTTCGGGAAAACTGGTTGTTGTGTACTGGTTTTTGATGTGGCAAACACAAAAGACCCAAAAAACGCTGATCACTCAAGAAAAGCTTAGGCTAATACACCTTCAATAGAGTAGCGGAAGCCAGAGGCAACGAAAGTATAATGTTCTTGAGCTAAGATGGTGTGTCTCAGAAATGTCTGATGGCCTAGTCACGATCCGTGAACTAGCTTGCAGGGAGTCCTCAGCCGTTTCGAAATACACATACTTCAAACGACCTTTGCTAATCACATACTGACCAACTTAAATGGCTGCTTTTAGGACGGTTCGCATAGGTGTCGTAAAACATGCACAAGAAAGAAGACGGGTGTGAATTCGTGGTAGAGATTTGTGGAGATGAATATTTGGCTCTTTTTCTCGAGTATTCGTGACGTGGAAATGACATACAGGCAAAGCGAACTGCTTAACATAACTGGCGTCATACCTAAAGAGGAGAAATGAATCCCAAGCAAACGCGACAGTTGCCCGTAAAGCTGGACATTAGAAACAGGTAGGTCGACACCACAGAACACACGGATGCCAAGTGAGACCATCCACAGAACCTGTCTAACGGAGTGCACCAACCAAACAAAGGGCTGCTTTTAGATTTCGATCGAGCCGTTCAACCATACCATTTGTAGCCATACTCAGCGTGTGTTCGATTACATCCATCTTTTAATGATACAATCCATGATCTCAAGATGGTTAACACTTTAGGGACCGTCCCTAACTCCTATTTAGAATCCGAAACCATCGCACTCTTTGTCAATAAAGACACGGCCACAGAGTAAGCGGGCTAAATGGTGCACAGGTCTAACGCAATGCTAAACAAACCGCCGTGGTTGACCGTCCTGTTGAAGAAATGAAAGACAGTGAGTGTTGTAAAGCGTCGAATTTCGCGAATGGGTGGAACCCCACCGATCAGCAGTCGAATACTATGCTGACCAACGTGATGTCCCATGAACAACATAGTGGGTTAACCAAAAATGCAACTATCTCAGTTAAAAATTAAGTCGGACTTTTGGTCTGTTGGAGAGCTGTTGCAGATGAGTCTAACGTTCTCCACTGGCGATCATAACTGATAAGTAAACCAAAAAGGGTGAACTAAATTCAAAACCCATGCAACGCTCAGAGGAATGCATCGCATTTTTTTTAAATAACAAAACAGTGTACACAGAAATCACAATAAACTCAGTGACGTAAGAACAGCCGTTTTTGAAATATCTCTGTCGGCTGCTTGCAACTCCTGATAGGCGACAACGTAGTCCATGCGGTAAAACACATGGGTACACCTCGTGATTGGTGCTTATCAACGGTTTTAAATCAACAGGAAAGTCGGATTATGAGTTCTAGTAGGCTAGTCTTACGCACGGTCAGGGCTGAATATATACATCTTAAAGTGAGCAGAGAGCAAACTATACGTAAGTACACATAATCATATCGAAAGTGGTTCACCAAGTACAATAACAAACATTTCTAATGAACTGACACGACCAGGTTTATAAACTCATATAACATTGCAACGAAAGCAATGATCGTCCGGTTAATTCGGGCAGTAAAACAGGTAAGGTGTTACTGTTACTCAAACAAACAAATATGGTAGTGTGTTAGGAAACAGAATATAAGTAGCAAAGTCGAATACAGTTCAACTGTTTGCGACTGATTTAGAGTTGCGAATAAGAACGAATACCGCGAACCGATGGATCACGTTAAATTGGGAGATGAAGTTATACTACTATATACATACGAGTAGAGTAAACAATAAATTGCAAACCGACCGAAAATATCCAATGAAGACATGAGGACGGCACAGCAGCGAACGAGATTTGGTTTCTGCATTTGATCATTAAGCTAATTACAACACAATAAATATGAGAACATTAACCAAGGCGAGGGAGAAAAATGACCAATAGAGTTTATGGGCGGCGTGTTTGCTATCAGTTATGCAACCACTGATCCAAATCACTGGCCTGATCAATTGTGAGCCAAGGCAGATGGTGTGCGCAAGAACTTATTCTGAGTGCAGAGGTCAGGGAAATATGAAGACCCTGACTATTCCATTGAGCAACGTGGGTAGATATCATCTGCGTGGTCGGGGTCCTCATGATCACCCCAATCGCTGGTTAGAAACGCTATCCGAGATGACGGTATGCCACAATAAGTTGAGCGCTTGCATTCATACTACTTTTGGTTCTTCCTCTTAGTCTATGCTTATGATGATTATTATTATATAACCTTTTCAGCAACGTTTCTCCTTCTAGGTCATTCCGCGTCACTTTTGAGATGGGTGGCGACCCGAACCACGGTAATTTTTGATCAGGCTCATGATTGTTATGATGACGATGAGGATGACAAATGGGTACCAAGAAAGCTAACCATGGTGTCTTAGATATGTAAAGTCCGCTACGAATCGCGCAGGGTGGCGTCATTCAGAGTGTGAAAATCTTTGCTTGAACATCGGCCCTAGCTTTTTAGGTACCATGTAGGAGGGTTAAGCCCAGGACAGATGGATTACACAAAACTTCAGCCATCATGAACGTATCCAATGTTAAGCGAAAGATGCATGGGGATAGTGTGGAAAACAAACAGCAAGTACGAGCAACCATGTTTTGGTGTGACAAACTGCTTAGAACCGCGCTGGTCCAAATGCCGTTGAGTAAAAGATGCGTGGAGTGATCGACTAGTTGATCATACCCAACGTCGGTTAACAATCTAAATACTGTAGAAAATATATCAGGAATCGGCACCCGCACGTTTACTATGGTGAAAATCTGACGGAACGTACGTTTACCGCTGAACATATTCGGTGGCCGATGTGTAATGAGCTGTAAGTGCGTGTGATAATACCCTTCTTATCTATTTGTAGAACCCTAATGGAAGAACATTGATCTGTACACCAGTATCCATGGGTCAACAGATAAAGAGTCCGATAAACGAGGAGCGAATCAAACATACTACGATTGTAAAAGCACATCCACCATCACCGTCAAAGACAACAGTACATCAGTGGTTCCTACTGACGCTTAACTACCATACAAGCAGGAAGAAAATGGCAGGTTTCAGTCACGAGGGAAAGAAAGAGAAGCATAGAGTCCGAATACTAAAAATAACTACGGTTATACTCAAACACTCAACATCAAGTCGCCCACAACTTACAAATCGACAACCGAGCTAGAAGGAACGGTAAATCATGACCAGCAAGAAAGCATCTATGTTCCACGTCATTAAACGTACTAACTTCATTGACAACCCGGCTGAACATTCACGCCACCGTACCTGATTAGCCGCCCTGTTATCAAAAGTCCCCGGCTAATGACTAAATAAGTCGCGACATTCCCATCCCGACTCACAGTGATCAACTCCCTGGCGAACGAATTTATTTCCCTGTGCCAGGAGGGACGAAACATGGGCAAAGCACCCGGTGTGGCAGACGACTGGCTGGCGTTTTTAGAGAATGGCTCAATAACCTAAGTTTGTACAAACTTAGACATGAAATAAAGAGACTCGCTCGATAAGCACTATCAAATAGCCACTTCATAAGGTCACCGTTGCTTGTCCGTTGGTACCGACTGATGCGAGCGCTCAGACAGAGATATGGATGCTCAAATACTTGAAGACGATTCATTTCCTACCTTAAGTTTCACAGCCGTGAAGTGATACGGCCTTCATTGTCGCCTTATATACGCGCGATCCATAAGCCTCAGAGAGATGCCTCTCATTCGCCATAGATGCCCTCAGATTGGCAAATACCATTCTAGCCTTAGAGATACGCGATTCCATTTCATTAGTCACACCTCTGCCGCCGTTGATGCGGCTTCCCAAGTACACAAATCGATCAACAACCTCCATGGCTTCGTTATCTAAAATGATGTCCACGGAATCACGGCAATTTTGCAGAAGTACTTTGCAGTTCGAGGCTACAAAACGCATTCCGAAGTATTTAGACGAATGCAAAATAGCGTCACGCATTGTTTGCGCTGCTTAAAATTTGTCAACCAGCAACATCTTGTCGTCAGCACAACCAACAGCAGTCTTCTATCAGGCAGGAAATCCACGCCGGCCTCTTGTGAGTGCCGTAGACAATACTCCATTATATCGTCCACCACAAAATTAAACCGAAATGATGAAAGTGGACAGCCTTGACATAAACCGCTCCTGGTGCTGCAACTGTCAGATAACTCACCGTAAACCCTAACCTGGGCTGAAGTATAGGAATAAAGCGCCGACAGTATGCTCACATACTTGGTCGGTACACCCTTGCGTTTAAGCGACTCTAAAAGTGTAGACCGAACCACCAAATCGAACGCACCTTCATCGTCTAGAAATACGGCAACTGTTGGCCCGCAGTATACATGACGCTACTCCAGAAGTTGCTGAAGAGTTGTTGGGAAAAGGCACTTTTTCCCAAACATTCGCATTATTTGCAAGGGAAATGGATTTCTTCATTTCCCGGGAACCAGAAAGCTTGTGAGAATTCTGGAACGTCCAGGAAGCTACGCTCGCTTCTGATTGGTCCATTCGGCTACCTAGATCAAAGGCCGACCCAAACCTATAAATACAGTTGCTGTAAATCGCAATTTTGCCTTCGGGCTGAGCAGTAAATAAAGCTCGTTTGAATGCCGTCTTTTTCCTTACTTGTTGGGGGGTTCTAGGTTGCGAGAGTTGCGTTCCGATATTTGAGCTCTGATTTTCATACCGCTTGCAATATCATTGCCTTCGTTCGTGATAGAGATACTGCTCGTGGTCTTTGCGTTGTTCTTGTCTTTTCTCTATCAGGTGGGGTCGTAACAAGAGTAAAAATCCAGTCAGTACATCCTCCTCCATGGCAAGGCCCTCTTTATTCTTCTTTAATGTTTGCCTTTCGAGCTGCAGTTAGTCGATGAAGTATAATGGATGCTGGAACCCTAGTAAGTACTGGCGTCAAGCTAATTCCTCTATGGTTTTTGTAAGAGCCCCGGATTCCTTTCTTGAATATAGGAACTATTATCTAGTGACCACATCAGACAGAAATGTTCTCCGTCGTCCACAGAAGTTGAAAAAACTGAGTCAAGGCCTCTAATAACACCTGCTCACTTTCCTTGAAAAGTGGCCGCACAAGGTCGACTGGGCCAGCACCCCTACTACGTTTGAGAGCCGAAATACAATTGCATACCAGGTTACATTGCAAGATTGCGGCGGTAACACAGTAGAAGTGGCTTGATTGGAAAGAATATTCACCAAAGCAGCTTGCTAATCTAATTGGCGAAACATGTGTAAATTAAAACCATCTACGTTCACCAACTATCTTGGAAGTAAGAGAAGGTATAAGCAGAGAAGAGTGAAGAAAAGAACGGACCAGCCCATCCGCAACTTTTCCTGAAGAAAGAACACCGGTGGTTACAGCAGTAACTGACTCCGGGAAGAAGAACGGAATGACCGACTAGTTAAACTGCGCAGTGGAAAAAGTGGATAAAAATGGTGTACACTGACGGATCATGGAACGCTCATTGTACATCACCTAAGCAGGCAGGACAGTGTTCATCAAAATGAAGGTGTGTGCTATGTTCAGGCAACATCACCTCTTTCCATCGTCCCAGTATGCTTCGACTATTTTGACCCACTGACGCTTACTCAAGTGACTCGATTAGAAAGTTTGCTAGTGTAAGCCAACCTACACTATCGAGATTCCCGCCTGATAATTTTAATTTTCATTCTTTGCTCCATTGCGTTTCGCCTGGTTTGGATCACTCCAGAAATACTGAGTAATTTGAGAGAAACCCCTTGAGTTGCCTTAAACTGACATCGACCCAAGAAAAGATGATAAGAGAATATGCAGAAGTGCTGCCGGAAAATGTTAAAAAGAAGAAATAACAGTCAACGTCTGAAGCGTACGGTTAGTCAGGCGGACGTGTCCATCGACCGTCGATATTACCCATCGAACACACGGCTGAAGTAACCAGTTAAACCAACATCAAACATCTGCGAAATAGACCGGATCGATCGTCTGGTACAGGTGACTTACAATGGCCACCAGCAAGATGCACCACGTGAATCACCATGATTTGTTCTCAGAAGTGCAGCTGATACGCATTTTGGACCTACCATCGAACAGCGAATTGTTCGTGCATCTTCTGATCAGATCACTGCATCCATGTTCGACATTAATTGTCCGATAAACTCTAGTAACAGACTGTTGAATTATTTCCGTGGAGTTACTGTTAGCTTTGATTACGAACTGAACTGGACTCAAAAATATTCAGTGGGATTAAGTCTTATCTATCTCTCTATCTATCATTACCATCACCGACAGCAATACATCAGTGGTTCTGTTAACCGTGGTGGTCAAAGAAATAAGCTAATTCTACGATATGAACCATCTAAGCTCGAAGTAACAGTATATCATCACCCTGGAAAACAGTTTCATTTATTTCACGCACTGAATGTTGAACGTTGTATAAAAATGTGATGACTAACCATCCACGTTGATATCCGAAACGGTCAAAACCTCGCGTTCACCATTCCACTGGATTATACTTCAAGCGGGTACCCATCCATTGTTGTAGTGAACGCAAGTTCGTTACCGAATGGCTCACAACTTGATTTTCAAACACACTCCAGTGATGAAAGCATCGATCCACTCTTTCAGGTATCTTGAATACCTCATCAGTCATTTATTCTAGTGTCCTGAATGTGAAGACGGCGAATGAATACGCATGATGCTCAAATTGAAGCAGCTGTCTGAATGATGCGGTGAACAAAGCGAGCATACATGCACATACACGGTGTATTTGATCAGAAAATATAATATTCGAAGCCAGAACCAAAACCGAAAGTCGTTCATTCAAGAATATTTATTGGACATAAAAAGACAGTAGAAAAAGATAAATGCACACCGCGCGCTGCCAACAAATAACACACGAACAGCAAGCATTTCACGGATTAGGAAGTGAATCCACGTCTATGAACCGATGAATCAGTAAACAGAGGCGATTTTGTTGGACTTCTACGCGGTCAGCTGATTTCCCTCATGACCAATCAAATCTGAAAGGGAACGAAAAGAAAATTTTTTTTAAATCACTACCTAGCATGCACGCCAGTGGGAGTAGACCGAGCCCAAACCAGTGAACCATACTGGAAGCCGGTGTCGTTGTGGCTACACTGATTTGATTTCCACTGCTACAGCAACAGCATCACCACCGTAGACAGCAATAAGTCAGTAAACTACACTAGTGATTATTTACCATATAGCTATTACAGGAAGAACAAGTCTATTGTAAAGCAAGCGAGTGGGGTGGAGATAAAACCAAAGTGATAAAACACTTACGTTTAATCTCAAACATTTAACATCTTTCAAGCAAACAGTAGGACTGTATGTAAGAATAAGCAGGCATTCTCAAGATATCTTCCATGTATTTTTCACTGTCCGCTTCACTAACTGCACTTACTTCACAGATGATCAAACAATGGCAGCACTCACATCACTGAGTCCCATCAACTGTCAGCTCCCTTAACGTTTCTGGTCATCCAGCTTGTAAGTCGCAGATATCCGAGTTATGTCTCCATTTACACCCTCTCTAGTTTTACTCCCTTCGAAGTTACATTGCGTATGGGGAATGTGAGTGATGCCATCAGTAATACAGCACACACCATCTCTGATGTCATTTTGGTTCAGACACTGTGATAAGCCAGATGGGGAGTACATACCAATATTCATGTGTGAATGTACATATTCATGAACTTCAAGTCTGTGAGCTAAAGCTAACAGTCGAGTTAACCGATCAGTACTGAAACATAAACAATGGAAAAAAAAGAGCAAACGAATACGAAACAAACTTCGAAAATCCGGCGGTATTGCTCCCGACCGTTCGAGATCCAATATGTGTTGATGTATTTCTTTTAGGCGCTTCTCATAATCCATGTTGGTCCACACAGACACGAGCAAAATCGGTCGGCCGACTATATGAGTCACAACTGTCATCAGATCACCTTTGGACGAAAGTCGAAACTGATAGCGTCTACCATCGATAACCAACTCCTCGAAGTGATAAATATTATAATGCTCCAAATTGATGTACTGAAATTTGTCGGAAAAGATCTCCTCCATAGTATCTGGCTTAGCTTCGGGCAAATCAATCGACATCTTATGTTCAAAATAAGCAATCTGTAACGAAGATTAGGAAATGAAATTAGCGTAAATAAATGTCGTACGCCCGCCAGATAAAAGGAGCTGAATCTAAACATTCCCTATGTCGTCAAATAGAGCCATCGCCAATAACCGGGTTTTCCAAACAGTTGGTCCCAGCAATCAACAACGAAGTGGTAGACAGCCGTTTCGACATAGTTGAGTCTCACCAGCACCACGCACGCAAGAGAAACGAACCTACGACCCTTGAATATGCGGCAGATTGTAGTCTAGAAACTTACCCACTGGACCACGAGGTCTCGGACACCAGGGTTGCAGAAAAGTATGTGAATTAGTTTTCCCCAGTAGTTGTGCTTCATTTTGTTTATAAACTGAAATCTACCAGCTAAGGAAAAGATGTTCTTTGATGTACGTGGTGCTGATGAGATCCAACTAGATCGAAACAAGTGTCTATCACTTTGTTGGTGATCACCGGGACTAACTGTTTGCAAAAACGCTTCCTAATCCCTTCTGGGGTTGTGCTGGATGCTTGCCCGTTTGCAGGACAACCATGAAACGGCCGAATGATTTCAGCTTATAGGCAAAAGGAACCAGATTTCTTAATGAAAACAGTCGACAGAAAATGAGTAACTCTCATTTGGTTCGTTGAGCTTATGGTATATTATGTTATGTGCCCCAACGATGAAGCTAGCAAGTGTTCTTCATTCATACGAGAGATTCTACTGTCTACTTTGCTAACAGTCTACTGTGCCACATTGCTTTTGTACCACTGGTTACATATATATATATAATTATATATATATACATAAATCTACGTACAAATCATTACTTTAGAAAAGAACACAACACACTCGACAGATATGATTAAGTATATGTATATATAACACCCAAACTTGTCTAGTTAACATCCGTGCGCAATGAAGAATCAGGAAAAAAATATGATGGGGAAAAAATAATAATATGTACAATGACAGCGACTTTTCGTCGTGCCAGAGAGCGTAGAAAACCAAATGTGTTTATTGTCACTTAGGTCCTAACTGGGAAGCCACGAACACCTTGCCGAGGCCAGCGCTGACATCAAACTTTCAGGATCCAAACAAAAGTTTAAAAAATAGTCACCAAATTATCACGTATGACCCAAACCAGCACGTGCAAACAAACCACTAAGTGGTAAACCATGAGTTGACATACATCCAAGGAGATGAAACCTTTGAAGCGAAAGAAACAGTCTATCACAGAGTCACTAGCAGACGGTAATTTGAAAAGAAGGTAGACGCAAAAAAGGAAAATTCCTATGCTGCATTTTTATATGTTAATGTCTGAAACAGTGGTGGGGTACACTAGTTGTCAGATAAAATGGAATGGACGTTACTGCGATCATATATACACGATTAGGTGGCGATAATCTTCTAGACTCTGCGCTTCAGTCTTACTAGATATGCCAACAAAGAAAGATAACAGGACTAGACAGCAATACGTGTAAGAACACGGGTGTACCCTGGATATAACCAAAAAATGATCCACAGCCTAAGTTATTTAGGAGTGCGACATCTCCAAAACGCTTACGGCAGCTCGATAGCAAGGGTTGAGAAGAGTAACATATTAAAACGTTTGCTAAGCACCTCCTTTAGGCACGTCTATAGGTAGTAACTGCAGAAAAGTTCAATGCTCCTGAAGCGGTGTTGGAAGGAAAAAGAGTCGCTGCTCCGCAAACTTTGGGAATATGCTGCACGACTGTCTAGAAGAAACCGCGCCGATTCCACATATGTAGTGACCAGCGATCGTGTAGCTTCTCTGAGGCTGCAACCGTGCTTTCTTACTTGTCTGTTCCGTACGCATAATTCTGTGTATGCCTGTTATAGGGGGCCTGATATGAACTCAGTGCCACTTTCTTCAATCGTGCAACTAATTGCACGCAGCGAATGCTTGCCCGTTTCCTAACGACTCCTCCACGGTTCCATTCTTCAAGGCCGTTTAACACGGACCTTTTCGAGCGTTGTTTAACGCACTTCTCGCTTGGCGCGCTTCTGAGTACCGCCACGTGGGCTGGAGCCCATCCGCGCTTTTATTCTTTCTTTTCTTGGTTGCTGCCGTTGGTCTCACACTAAGTTAGAGCTAACCGTTTATCGTATTTCAAACATTGCTGGAAAGATACAGTTTGTTTCCGAACCACACTGTTCTTTTAGTTCTACACCTGTTGGGACTACGTTAGGAATGCTCTTCAGGAAAGGTGTTTTAAACTGTTAGTGAACGAGTGTCTAATGCATACCCACTTGTCCACTACATATAGTTAGCAGCCCGTTCAGTCTCGATTGGGTGAGTAATTTACTATTTTTTGAATAAATACTGGTTTTCTCTGTTCCACGCTGTTTATGGACGACTGATAGGAGACCATATTCCGGCATACAAAATCACATGTTCCGCCAACTCCGATAGAAACGATTTCACCACAATTGGGACGGTGAACCCGACAGGCCGTAAATAAAAGGTATGAAGAAACACTAGCAGAAAAATGACAAAAGGAAACCTAAGCGTTTCATAAGCATGTGTAACGTAAGGGCAGGTTACCATCGAGAGCTAGGCTTATTAAATTCAATGGAATAACTAATCATAACTATTGGGACAAACCTAAATTTCTTGAAGGACTCTTCGAGCGGGTCCATAAAAGGGCAACGGGTGTCCGTCACCAGCTTTGCATATGAGTTGGCATAACACTGCTAATTAAACCCCTACGTCTAAACCACAATTGGTTTCTGAAACCACATACTACGCGTATTTGTGTATAGATACCAAAATTAGATCTCCAAGAGGAGCTCGCTATAGCTGCATAACATTCTTATCTAAGGGTGTTTTCCCCAAAAGTCTTTTCCTCCAGACAGGAACTTTATCTACATTTTTTTTTGTTTTAGTGGCCTTACTTGGTTCTCCCTGAGAATAATGAGGCTGACGCTATTGATTCAGGAATCTCTACCAGTGACCACCGGCTACATCAATTACAATAATGAATATGCAAAGAAGTGCGAGGGTTACAAGGTCATACAATTCTACCGGAACCAATGTATCTCATCCTAAGTAAATGCGCCCCTTAAACCTCGTGTGGAATCGAGTGAGAACGTACAGACAGTTGTTAACTAAACATCGTTAACCAAGACGGACTGTACAGTTAGCGCCAAGACTGCAATGTTGTTGAAGCCAAATGAATAAAAGAAACAAATTTCTGCGTTCGATCACACAAGCCCTGCAATTAATACGTGGAAGACTGCATCTCTGTAAACATGCCGGTCAACTTACCACTGTCCGTATTGGCCACTTCAGAAACTCCATATATTTTTCAAGATGTCTGAATGCCTGTCAGCGTTTCCCCCTGCCTAGCAGATCGTACAAAACTAGTCGTGTTTCTGTATGTTTGTTAGCGTGATGCGCGCTTTGGCATATTAACATGTAATATGTAGTGAAACCAGTGAAAACTAGTCTTCTTGATTCGTTTACAATATGGGTGACTGTTCGTTATAGGGTTTACGGCTTTACGTTTGTGGAATATCGACACAGTTCTACTACAAGAAGCACTCCAGGTTCCACATGCAGGGATTATGCATCAATTACAGGTCCCCAAGGAGGATAGTACGAATGTGTGCGCTAACATGAGTAGACTTACCTGGAATGCAATTGTCACGGAATGTCGCAGATAGCTGATTACCACCAGTTGACTCTTGCAAAGTTTATGTATTTTCTTCTTTACAGTTCAAGTGAGGGTTCCTTTCGTGCAACTAACTGCTGAAAATCAGATAAAACTAATGTTGTGCCCAGCATTTTTGACAATTTTGCGTTTCTCAAAGATACGAACATTATTTTTCAATCAGCTTTGTTCATTGATATTGGTGGGTATTAGTGTTTGTTGAGTGGGGTTCACTGAATCTTAGTTCAGCAGTAACCCCAGAAGTGTGTGAATAAACTACATACGTTTGTACATAAGTGTATACCGGCACGTATATTCCTCATTTACATTTGTGTAGACGACTGAATATTGACATATGGACAAAAACGTACGTCACTGTGCTCTTTGAGGAGTATACGCACCGATATGGTTAGCGGCATCCGAAGCGGATTAGCGTTCCACAGTGACCGAAGCCAAAGGACACCTGCGCTTTAAACCATCTCCCCAAGTGGCTTGCGCCGCACCACCTGCGGTTCCACTTACACCACGTATCCGGTGTAAACCCAAAGGAATAAGACCAGTAGGTGTGTGAGTGAGGCCTTTGTGTCCAGTCAGCCAATGCTGGTTAGCCAATTGAATGGCTAGCACGAAAAGGAAACCCCTATCTCTCGGGAAATAAATAGTGAGAGACTGCAATGACAAGGTCTATACTAAGAAGAAAGATGGGTGAAATGTAATACACGAAGCATTTCAGTATACGAGTGTATGCTAGTGCACTCCGGAGAGGATAAAGTTGAAAAACAAAACTCAAAGTTGAACTACGAAAAGATCAGACGGACGATTTATCATTCAATACACCAACAAAACTCAAGAAAAGAGTAGGTGAAAGATCACAGACACCCAAGTTTCTGAAAAGAGGAGCGGATTAGTTGTCAAACGACCATAGATGTGGCTGATGCACTAATTAAAAGTAGAATGAATATGCTGATATGACTTACCTGAGCCTAACGTACTCGTCGTCTCTTCGCCGACGATGCACTATGAGTACGCTGGTGACCTACTAATCCCAAACGGCCAGCACTTTCGCGGCCGCACACATCGCAACACCATATGATCATGTCACCACGACCTATGGCATCGATGGTTCCCTTGCGTACCGCGCGCTTTCGTTCCCGGCCGCGCAATAACTGCTCGTTGAACTCGCGGACGCTCGTCCGAATTGTATTCCTTCAGGCAGTCCGGTTCAACGCTAAGTCTTCCCAACATCTAAAATCAATTTTACAACGTGAAAGACTTACCTGCACAGCATCCTGGAATCTCAGCTTATGACCACCGGGATTTCGCTTACCTGATCTCAGTTGTCCATACAATACCTGCTTCGGAATACGGTCATTGCCCATCCGACGGACGTGACCCAGCCAACGGAGCTGATTCAACATCAGCAGGGTACGCATCGATATACACTTGTGCACACACATATGTATTTATATATTGCATATACATAATATGGATACAAATGAATGTGTATAAATATTTGTCTGCAGGAAGTTATTTCCACAAACCAGTGAAAGTAAGTAGGAAGCGACAGTTTTTGAAGGCTCCGTTTAATCAAACAATGCTGGACAAACTTCGCAAGATTTCTTATCAACGCAGAGGGCAGAAACTGGGGAAAACAAATGCACACCTACCTCTACTATATAATAAAATTCATATAGAGGTGAACAGCGTGGTAGTTACGTGTAAGGGTATTTGGGAGACAAACAGCGGACAAAAAAGCAAACTAGGATTTGGAGTAAGAAATAAAAAAATGAATCATGAAGACCTTTAGCGTATACACTGTCGTAACAATCACGACATGCTTAATCATGGGGTTTCAGGTATTACAGACATGTATTGAGAATAAGCTATGTCTGGGCACAATTTTGCTACACTGACGTACTTTTACAAGGTATCCGCAAGCGTGGACAGAGATTTACCAGGATAGTCATGAAATCCAACACTGGATTATCTCTTTGTCTCCGGTGTTCAAGGAGGAAGAGGTTAAGTTCATGAGGCCTCTCGAATTAGGCGTCCAGCTTCAACCCACGAACTTCGTTGGCTGCACGCATCCGAATATTTTACGTAGGGGAGGATGCAAGACCAAGGTTCCTTGCTCGAGATGAGGGCGGACAAAACCGTTATGAAGTTTACAGAAGCAAGATCGTTCAAAGTTACCAAGCAAGCTCTTCAGAATAGCATGTGCGATGCTTTCTTTCTTGATGTAACTAGGAAGGGAACACGACACAACGACACCAACGTATTTTCTACTGCTCGTAACTTGGGGCGGCACTACACAGACAGAGCACATAAGTCTTGGTTTATATCTATTATACATAATATTGCATTTTCCAACATTAAACTCAAGGAAGTTCACCTTGTATCAGCAATAAAGAGAGGTAGCATTCGCCTGAACACCACTTATGTCAGCGCTGTCGTGAACGGCATGGCAGGTCTTGACGTCATCTGCAAACAACAATAGGGAACATACTGTAGACAGCAGGTCACTGATGAGGATGGGGAACAGCAGGCCCACGACAGAGCCCTATGGAACTCCAGTGGATAGAGAGGAATGTAGTCTCAAACGATGGGGGTGAGCTGAGAAATAAGACACACTAACGACATTGTAGCGATTAAGCTTGTGAAGTAGAACAAAGTGATTCTCATTAACAAATGCACCACCGAAGTCAAGATGTACGACACCAATGCCTCCGTAATCATTATTTTATACACGAAACCACAAGTAGTGGCAAACGTGCCAGAATATAGAAAAAAGGGGGATATGTAAGGTGAAAAAGAAAATGTTGAAGGATAAAGAAAAGATTACGACGATTCACACGGAGACTCGCAACACGAGCGCCACTGACTTCTGTTCTTCGCCGTATCAGACAGTGTCCTCAACCAAAGGTGTTCAGTGTCCTTCGGACCCAAGCAAGAAAGCCTGCAGCACCCTATTGAAGCAAGCTTCATAGTGAGTGATTTCATACCCGGAACCCAATTCATGCGCTGACGACCGGGCTGCCGCTTCCAACCTAATCCACCACTCGCAAACAAGGCACGATGTGACAGGCGGTGAGTTGGCATTCAAAGAATGTGGCCGAACCTACGAAGCCTGTGAAACAAGATTACTGCGTTTGAGGGTCGACAGAGTTCAGTCGTTCCAGACACGTCGGTGAACTTCGTCATTACTGACATGATGTTCTAACCACACGCCGTTAATGCTTCCGATAGTCGAGAACGGGTATTCTATGGACATCTTCAACGCGAATAGACCAAGTGCAGAATAGCTATTCCACATCATATTCGTAGTTTGTCAGGACACTCTAGGATCTCGTCTACTGCAAAGTTGAGTAAGAATGGAGAGGCTGAGAAACCTTGTCGCATCCCACTTGAGATGCCAAAGGCCGGTGATACGGTGTCATAAACTTTAACCGTACCCGAGGTCTGACAATAAATTGCGTTCAGGATGTTTACATACTTTTCATACGCCTTTCCTCGAGAGACAATTTCAGAATGCAGCTCTGCCAACCGATTCAAAAACCTTTCTGGCGTCCAACAAGACAACAACTGTTGGTCTCCTATATGAATGGCGGAGTACAAGCATCCGGCGAAGTTTGAAAATGTGATCAATGCAGCTACGGTCAGTGCGAAACCCAGCTTGCTCCTTACGGATTTGTTTCTCTTGCGTTTCGTCTAGCCTAGGAAGTACAATGACTGCGAGCAACTTTGATGTGTGCCACCCACACTGAATGATCCGCTGAGACCATATAACTTAAGGGACCGTGAAGCGGGATAATCTGTCGAAGCAACCCTACGATCATTGTTTTGCTGGCCGGAAAATGTTGGCATATATGTCCTGACTATTCACTGTTTCCTTATAATTTTATTAAGTGATTTCACTCAAAAAAAGTATACTTTATTTCGTGAAAAATACGCCCGCTGCATGTAAAGTGAAGCGTACATTCTGATATACATATACACAACTTTTTTGTAAAGTCGAGCATAACGACCGTAGTCCCTCCAGGCTCCTTCACCACAATGGTTACCAAGCATGATAGTTAATGGGGGTTTTGCTTAGAGACATGTATGCAACAGCCTTAGAGCTAACGCCCCAACCACAGTCGACCGATATGGAAACACACTGCACGACAGCTTCCTAAACCGCTTCTAGTAGTCACGACACGATCCTAAAGTTAAACACAAAAATCGACAGCCTAAATAGGCAGCATCATAATTTAACGAGGTAGCAGTCAAAGTCACACTCGACTATCTTCACTCGGTGACACAACAGTCGTCCAGGGTTAGATGCACTGAGTCCACCGCAACCGAATAGCAATCCCCGTCACTGCAGGCAATACCAAAAATTTGGCAAACGTCCGACGATGCCGACAGCCCTGTAGTTTTGGTTCACTCAGCAAACAGGTCTCAATTTGAAGTGTTACTCAGGTAGTTTCTTCGACCAGTCTTTTCCTCTTAAAATAACACGAATTTGGAAACCGTTATTTCATCCAAACCGGTGCTGGGGTCGGCGTAATTCCAACTTCGGTACACATCTTGAAGCGAAGGATCAGACCGAATCTTAGCGCCGACAATGACCAGCCCTCTCGTACACTTAACATGGGTTTCCGTAGAGGCTTCCAGTAGATCTTCACGAGCATCAATGGCCACATGGCAATAATGAGCATGTCGACGACCTCGGGAAATCCGGACGACGCCGTCTTGTCGACCAGACAATAAGGCTTATCGTTTCCCAGATTTCGGTCGATAAGGTTTCAATCAGTTCCGCTTATCCAAACCCAAAGAAATCAAACTCGTATACCTTACTATTCGGTGGATTTCCGGCTGCTTTCCGTCAGCCAACATCCCTGCCCACTGCCACAGGTTTCAAGCAGCATCACACAGTTAACATCAGCTCGCCAGTGTTTCATACAGCTCATATGTTAATATTTGGTAAGTTGAAAACAGCCACTGTCGAGTAAGACTGCAGGCTCAGAATTGACATCCATCAAGCCTCCCGCCACCCAAAATGCCCGAGTATCAGCTACTACGTAGTGTCTAAAAGTCCGAAAACTAGCGTACATGTGGAGATTATTGTTCATTTACCAACGACACGGTACCTGACAGGCATCCGATTCTGCACAATCCTAACATCACAGATAATCTCCATGGTGCCCGTGTGTCCTCGAAGACCAAACGATAGAACCACATAGGATGACAAGTGTGACATTAGAGAGTACTTTGGATGCCACGTTAATCAGTATAATATTCCGCCGCTGATCAATTGGGTAGAAGCGATCGCGACTTTCCTTCTCCTTCGCTGTCATTCATTGCCTTGGCGGGATGGTCAGTTACGATAGGCGATTCAGTCCGCAATGCGCAAGGCCTAGGCGACATTTAACCAACTTATTCCGTGGCCGTCAACGGAAAGGTCGAACTACCCGCGACAGCTATTGAACTGTACGATCTCATTAAGGATGCATTCGTCCCCGTCTTCATGTTACATCATCTAAACTCAGCCACCGGGTTGAGTGTGATTGTTGAATCATAAGACAATGCAATCCGCACCCTTTTTCCACAGTGCATTGATGAAAGTTGCAAGAAGCTCACATTCAATTACTAAATGTCTTCCTTCAGCTGAAACTTGATATAGAAAGACCGGTCGTGAGAGGTTAGTTGCTTACTCAGCCGTTTCTCACTTTCTACAATCCTTGGAGGAAACCAGTTTATGATTTTCACAAAATACAAGTCGTTGATTTGTTGCCTTTTGTAGTGGACCAGATAGAAATTCGCCCCACGAAGTCTGACAGTTAGATGTCGTGCCTCAATTTTCGTCAGGCGTATGCTACTTTTCTGGTAGCTATAGTGTTGGGGCTTGTGGTCTATCGAGGGTATCAACACTAGCTGGTCATGACGCAATCGACTTGATTGTCATGACCAGCACACGACATTTGGAAACTGACTTGCACGATTCCCACCAGCAACCAACTTAGCGTTTCATCGATCAATCTTTGCCAGCATCTGCAGTTATGACCTTCTGCGATACTTCCGCTGGACATCAACGTCCAATGGTCTCTACCCTCTTTTGACGAATTATGTTCGATACATCACACGATATCGCCAATTCTGGTATGTGGGTCACAACCAGGCTTACTTCCGATAGGTATCCTTAGCCTGAAATGCAAAAAGTCAGCAGAAACTGGTTACGCGCTTGTTTAGCTTGTCGGCAGACTAAAGTCAGTGTCACATACCAGACCCAACAAGCCGATATCCCTCTATCAATTCCCTTTTATCACATGCACACATCAACACCATTGATCTTGTCATTGTTCGATCGGCCTGCACGCCCATCATACAACGGTGAAGTCAGCAATTAGATTAGCACTCACCGAAATCCTAATGCAGCTGACAATACCTATCCTGTGGTACGGGTCAGGTTGTCGTTCAACTCCCGTCCGTTATTGGTGCCATACCTCAAAAACAATGTGCATATGCTTCTTTTATCATTGCTGGTTTATTCCCTCACCTGTTGTTGTCAAGCGGATCACGCTGGAAAAATCACAACGCGGCTATAGGAAAGAATTCGTAAATATCTCCGCCAAATATCTTTACATCGGTTAGAGAAAGCTCGTTCCCACTTGAATGGCACTACCCATCAAATAAAGCTGAACGAAGCCTTCTGAATTATCTCCAGGGTTCATCAAACTTACTCCAAAGTGATTAATATGTACCATGGGGCAACTACCTGGAAAATCTCACGTTTAAATGCACAAAAACAGCGCGCACAAGCCTTCCATTGCTCCCTAGTTAATTATTCCACAGCTACTAGAAACCTGAGAATGCGTGAACCACTTGACACTGACGAGCGCTTGTATCATGACAAGCACGTGCGAGACCTATAGTTGTTAACACTCCCACCCTCCTCCAGTAGACTCTGGCCCGCCTTATATCGGATACTTAATTACTTGGTTGACTTGTTTTAATCCCCATACATGAAGCACACATACTTTGTGTAATCGCAATATACCGATGTGAATTACCAAAAACAGCTGTTCACACAGCCGACATCGTAAAAGTGGGTCCGTTGGGCGGCAAAAAAATGAAAGAACAACGGTGATCAGAGATAGCTGATTTAGATGTGGTTAACGGAATGGTTGCTGCCAATAAACAGACAAAAAAGCACAGTATTGGGAGTAGGTGTATCCGCAGCTGTCATACCCACGAGTGCTAGGAGGAACGGAGCCGCCTGTTATCGCCCAACAAGTGAGCCTCAATTTTATTATTTCCGGTGACTTCGACGCCAGCAGTCAACGGCAACAGGCCGTCAGCAAAAGCTGTCATGTACCGTAGATGGGTCACCGACATTGCGGGATGCAGATGAGCGCTGCATTTTGCAAGCCATTTACTGCGCCCAGGATCATACCCCAGGTATTGCGTCCGGGTGAACCGGAAATACCTAATGCAGGATAAAGTGGCGCTGGAGGGGGTAATGTTTATGGGTACTCACCACATGCACGGTTTGAACAGTCTGTCATACTCACAGACTACAGAATGTGTATATATACGCCTTTATCAACACTTGGGGGATAATCTGATCCGTAATTACCGTATACCAACCTGATGTATTGGCCCTGATATCTGGTCTATTTATGCCGTCACGGCCACAGGCTCTCTGACAATATCTTCCAAAGCTGAGCAAACCTCGGTCTGACCATGTGAAGATTGAAACTCATGGATCTCGACGCATCAAAGAACAGAAATGTTCCCTCAGAGGATGTAGTGATTGCAACATTTTTCGAGAATACTAAACGCAAGCTCGGTGCTTTCGTATCACAATTAATTTACTTCCACACGTCTAGTACTCCTTGTGGTCTAATTTCTCATAAACCTATTGCTTACCATCTGTCCCCTTGCTCGTTCTTATCGTTGGACCCTGCCAATTACTTCTAACTCATCAGCACGAGTTCCCACCAAATCGGTTATGTATGACCAGCATGTTCCTCTTTGTGGACAGTCTAACTGAGATCAAGGACCGCGGAATTATTTCCAACGCCTTTTTTTATCTCGCCAACGCGTTTGACCGAGTGGCTTACGGTCCACTCTTACACAAACCGGAAGCACACGGCTTTCCAAGTGGGCTTCTCAGCCGGATAGTCTCGTTTGTGAGTAGTCGAAATTTTAGGGTTAAATAGGGCTCCGCCTTCTTTTCTTCTGCATCCATCTCAGCGGTTGTGCTTTAAGAATCTGTTCTTGGGCCACTGCTAGCTACGATTTATATCAACGACCTTCAAGAAGAAATCTTCAGTAACTCCTTGCAGTGTGCGGATGACATTAAAATTTGGAAATCTCTCGATCCCAACCTTCTACAAGTTAACCTCGATTTTGTCAAACAATGATCATGGGAGTAGTGTCTCCTCATCAATGACGACAAATGTGTGCACATGCCTCTTAGCAGTGAGTCTCGAAACATTCTCATTACATATGCCGCTCAGAAAGCTATGGTGGTGGCCAAAGTGAACATTAAGAAAGATCTAGGAATCTGGCTATCGTCCAAACTATCTTTCAATCACCATGAAAAGGCAGCTAAGAAGGGCTTTGCTGTACTAAGCATGATAAGGCTGACATTCCTTCGTCTAGACAAGAGAGTTCCCCAAACCCGTTATGGGATCTACGTCCGAACTTTACTTGAATATACTAACTCAGTGGCGTTTACTGGGGCACAAACGCACTTCAGCGTGTTCAGCGAGCTGCTGTGAAGAGAGCACTGGGCCTTCGAAATTTTGTCTATAAGTTTGGGCTGGAAGATGCAGATCATTACCCACTCGAATACCGAAGAAATCGAAGTGACCTAATACTCCTTTAGTTTTCACTGCAGGCCTTGCGGAGACAGTCCCCACTTTTGCGAACCAAAACGGCCTGCAAACTCACAAGATATACAGGTTAAGGCCCCGGCTCCTGGTTATACAGAAGTGTTCCCCTCAGAGTGGTGACCCACTGGAATATGCTACCACCAGTGTACGTTCTTCCGACGAACGTTGAGTAAAGCACGTATAACCAACGACGCCAAATACCAGAGTCAAGTCGCTGGAAATCGTGGTACTATTGACATTAACAATATAACCAATTAAAAGAAACAAACCTCAGTTCGTTTGCATTCGTGGGATAAGATACAATGGTTGACCGCAACAGGCTGTCAAAGGTTCAGAAAGCACAACAAGCACAAGCACAGGCGACCGACAGGCAATGATTAACCGACGAAATGCGATCGGATCAGTCTAATGTGTGTCTAAATAGCCGGCCTTCGGACGGACCGACTAGTCGACATCAGCTTCGCGGCGGCCCATAGGAAGGCCGTATTTACAGGGGATGGGGAGGGTGAGACGAGCAGACAACAATGGGTGTGTGGGCAGGTGAGTGAGGTTCAATAATTACGAGAGAGGTGGGAGCAATTAGTCAAATTTGACGCGGGTTGTGAGAATAACAAGAACAGGCATCTAGTTAGGTGGGGTCGAAGGGCAGAGTTTAACAGGGTCAATCGAAGGGAATTTTGACTTCCAAGAACGTTCTACAACCAGTTTTTGCTAATGCCACCTCTGAGTTAAAATTTAAGGCATTGTTGGACTTCTACTTACTTAATCGAAAAACCGGAAGCCCACCATTACACAGTCCCCTTATTACTAATTCAGTCGACTGCCACCACAGGACTAGTATAGTAAAGGCTGTTGTGTCGGAGGAATTGGCAATACTTGGTTGGTCCGCAATTCGATTCATGGGTACACACCTAGTTGACTTAGGTCTACCTGGCTGTATCCAACACCTGCTACGGTTCCACTGACATGAGTCCGCATGAATAACAATGGAAGATACCTAACGTACTGTTCTTCACGTGGACTTGAATAGCTATTCAGGCATCTGCACCCGAAATTTTTGTCCCGGCAACCAGTTTGATAGCCTTAGCAAGTATAAACTTCGAAAAGATTTAAATTCAGACCTGTTGAGTATACTAACCTCAAGCGCAATCTTATCGTACTATGGCAAACTACGAGTGAAAATGGAGACGACTGAGGAATGTTTAAGTGATAGGGTCTAGAAGTAGAGCCATAGCATGCGACTTCCTCAGCTGAGTACATTGACTGTTGAGAATAATAATGGAGTTAGTAGACGGGGTTGATGGTCTTGATGTCCAGTTGTGTGTACAGCTTAGCAACTTCGCTATTTGCTTGAGAACCAGCTAAGGGTTGCCACCACTTTGGCTTTTGCCCGTTAGCTATTCTTAAACTAGGATCACAGCACTATCCATTTTACCATAGTTCTCATGATAACTATTGCCATTACCGTTTACCTCACCCTTTGCCTCAATGAGAGCAACACCGAAGTATCTCCGTTAACTAGGTATCCTGTCACCACTTTCAATTTCCTTTATCACCGGGAATCTTACAAGTACCCAGTTCTTACAATATTCTCCGTATTAGTCCGGTGTTCAGCCTCAAGAAGCTTGAAAGCTACGAGCTGTTGTCATCAAACACATCGCCTCACATTCGCCCACTATTCCAGCAGTTCACACGCCTAAGAAGGAAAAGTAGCCAGACACCCTTTCAAAATCGACGCTGCTAAAATCTTAGAAAGCATAGTATTCTAAAACCATATTGAAACATGTTAAAACATAGCAGCTGACCAAGTGTAGGACTTTAGTCCATGAGAGTAACTACAGGGTCGGTGCAAATTTTTCTTTTTAAATGACCTCAAAATTCCAATTA
>JTDE01001513.1:38036-49504 GCA_014338405.1 Paragonimus skrjabini miyazakii | reverse complement strand
CTGCATCAGATGGCAGTCGACACCTTTCAAATTAACACGCAACTTCGGAAGAGTGAAAATCGACAGATTGATCTTAGATGCAAAGTCTCTGGAGTGGAGTCATCCCTCAGGAACGGTAGACGAGGTTTGGGAGCTGATTAAACGAAATCTACAAATTCTCACAGAAAAACATGCTCTGATGACCAGACGCCGACCACAGGGCAAGCCACTTTGGTGGACAGCTAGAATAGACAAGGCACATAGGAGTAGAATGAGGGCATGGCTAACTTTCAAAAAGAAAACTGGCCATAAGAGATTTTTACTCTACGTTCGCGAAAGGGACCGCACGATCGAACTTCAGAATAATGCACGAACCGCCTACGAACTAGCGCCGGCTCAAGATGCCAAAGTCAACCCAAAGCGGTACTATGCATATTTCCAAGCTAAGCCAGCAATGCGCAGGGAGATAGGTAGCCTGAAGCTCGCTGATTGCAACCCACTTACCGGTGCTCATGAGAAAGCGGAACATCTGGCGTTGCAGTTCGCAGGTGTCCACCGTAAGGATAGTCAGCAAAACCTTACCGTAGACAGACATTCTGTGCCGATCGCAGAGATGACTCACGAAGACGTCACACCTGATGCGATAGAGAACATACTGCGGCAGTTGAACACTCATAAAGCCCCGGGGCCGGATGGCATTCACGCGGCTATCATCCGTCCGTTAGCCAGTGTATTAGCCGTCCCAGTGACCAACTTGCTCAACCAATCTATCAACGAAGGTAGAGTGGTTCAGGATTGGTGTGAAGCAAATGTCAAAGCTCTGCACAAAGGCGGAAGCACGGAGGCAACTGGTAACTATCGACCAGTGAGTCTCACTTGCATTCTACTGAAAGTGTGCGAAACAGCTGTTAGAAACAAAATTGCCAAGCACCTAACCGAGAACAAACTGTTGAATGCGAACCAACAAGGATTCGTTACGAAAGGGTCATGTCTTTCCAACCTGTTATGTTTTCTGGATGAAATAACACAACGATTGGACAGGGGCGAACATGTGGAAGTATGTTATCTAGAATTCAATGAGGTATTTGACTCGGTAAACCCTCGATTGCTACTGCTGAAACTAAAGCATTACCGAATAGCGTCTATTATCCTTCGGTGGATAGCGGATTTACTCTGTAACAGGGTGTTCAGAGTCACTGTTGGTAAGTCCAGCTCACAAGTATACCCTGTATTCAGTGGAGTACCACAAGGGTCAGTACTCGGACCTCTACTGTTTCTAGTTTACGCCAACGACCTGAATATATCCTTATCATCTCCGCATTATATGTTTTCTGACGATTTGAAAATTATCGGAAATCCAAATCAGAATCTTGTCCAATCTGACTTGGTAAAGCTATCCGACGGGTCAGTTAAATGGGATTTACCCCTCAACCCAGAAAAGAGCCTGCACCTGGTTAAAGATAGCAACAAATCTACTCAAAGACAGCTTCCAAATTCAGGTAATCCGAACACGTTGAAGCAAGTCACTGAAGCTAGAGACCTTGGGGTTCTAATTCAGAGTGACTTTAAACCCACGGCGCAGTGCGCTTTAGCGGCGAAGAAAGCAAGAGGCTCGCTTTTCCAGCTCATGAGAACCATCTCATCCAGAGAGCCGGAAGTAGTTATTCCGTTGTACAAAGCGTTTGTTAGGCCTCATTTGGAGTGTTGTATCCAGGCCTGGAGCCCAAGCCTACAAGAAGATAAACAACGCCTTGAAAGTGTTCAAAGGCTAGCTGCTAGGTTAATACGGGGCATGAAGCCCTTAGACTATACCAGCAGGTTGAAAATTCTCAACTTATTTTCTCTTGAACGAAGAAGGCTTCGTGGAGACGTGATAGAAACTTTCAAGATCCTAGTTGGTCTTACTGATGTACCGGCTAGTACTTTTTTTCAGCCAATGAAGATGCCCCAACTGAGAGGGCACCGTGTGATGATCCAAAAACCGAGAGCAAACGAGAGTGTCCGCGCTTCATTCTTCTCTCATAGAGTGGTGAACGCGTGGAACAAGCTCCCCTATATACTCTCGGAGCTTCAACGGTCGAAGCATTCAAGTGTAGGCTTGACCAGGTCTGGAACCGAGTTTTTCCTGACCTAATGTAGACTTGGTTTGTTATAACTGTATATATGCCGTCTGTACACAACCATGTTGTATGTAGCTTTGTCTATATGTAGGCAGACGTTTATATGCAGGTAAGAAGATAAAAAATTCGATGTAGCTTTATCTATATGTAGGCAGACGTTTATATGCAGGTACGAAGATAAAAATTCTATGTAGCTTCATCTATATGTAGGCAGACGTTTATATGCAGGTACGAAGATAAAAAATTCGATGTAGCTTTATCTATATGTAGGCAGACGTTTATATGCAGGTACGAAGATAAAAATTCGATGTAGCTTCATCTATATGTAGGCAGACGTTTATATGCAGGTACGAAGATAAAAATTCGATGTAGCTTTATCTACATGTAGGCAGACGTTTATATGCAGGTACGAAGATAAAAATTATATGTATATGCAGATACTAATACTACTACTAAACCAATTATTATTATTATTATTAAAGTGTGTAATAACGGTTAGACCTTCCGTACTGTTAGGTTATACACGAGTGCTGCAGTGCATAGCTCGAAAAGAGGGTCTGCAACTTTGCCATCAATCGTGCAGATACTCAAAAGGTAGTCTGTTGGGATTATCACTCCCAGTCATTAACAGCTAGAGCCCTACATTATATGCTCACATTTTTACCCCGAAATCCGAACCCTCCTACTCTTCAGTTTAGCAGCGCTGCAGTTTTAGTTTTATATTGGATACTGCCATCCATAGGAAACTTTCATTGCCTTTATTTATTTATTTATTTAATCCAATCTTTTCTCATGTTTTTGGACAGCTCATGACGGCCCGTTGATATGACTGATTGGCAAATGCAAAACATAAGAAAAGATAGCACTGACAAAAATGTCAGTACCACTGGTACTCAAATACATTTTATACGGTCTCCGTCTATTTAAAAAAACAGCAAAGGCCGTAAGTAACAATCTTCAAAAAGAGACCTTTAGCCGGAATAGAGAGGTAATGACGTCAAAACTATTCGGATGAAATTATTATTTCTCCAACAACAAAAAATAAATAAATAGTACGACGAGCACATGCCTCCATTCCGAAGGCTACAAACTTGGTCCTACCAGGTGAGGCAGTGGGAGACGGGGGCTGTAGAATTCTATTCCCTCCCTCTTATTGCTCGAGAATTTGCGTCAGACTATCTCAGTATCAGTGTGTTCATGTGTCGTCATTGAGAAATCGGGGGTTTCAAATGGATTGAGCTGTACCTGAACATGTCCTTCGTTCTTAACTTCTTCTTCACAACGACAGTAAGCTGTCATGCGAGTACGCAGTCTGCAGACCCTCTTTTCAATGTGCAGGAAGAGCAGTATTGTCTCTCTTAGTACTGCACAGGTAGTGTCACAAAACTGTTGCAGTTACATACAAGATTAACATATAGCTAGGTTACCACATGCATATTAGTGGTTGTTTCAAAATGAGTGTGTACGTATGCGTGAATATCTCAGTACAGTTGTCTCCATTTTATTAAAGACCATGCACGCACGTTGTTTTCTGGTCCTCTTATTCTTTTTCCCTTTCTTACGTACAAGACTGTCATTGTTTTTGTAGATTACGGGTATCAGGCAGACGAAGCTTGATAAGGGATCCTCAATCGAAGCGCGAGAAGCTGTCGCCTACCAGCGCAAGAAACTGGACTACCAGGCTGCTAGCCGCCACGTCCTGTGAACTGAATTGAACTGAACTGTATCAAGTGCTACAACGGAGAATAAATAGATAAACAAACAAGCTAATAAATGCACACCTACTGCTGTTAAACATGCTAGATGAACATATATAACCAGGTGGGAACTATTCAACAGACGACCATACGTACGTGGCTGTGTACGGAATAGTGTGCTGGGATTTGGACTAAGTGTTGGAGTAGCGATCCAGACGAAATTTGAACGCAACGGCCGTCGTGGCGTTCACAATATGTTCTGGCAGGGAGTTCCAGACTTTGCAGACCCGAACCGAAAAGAAACTGTGCCTTAGCTCAAGTCTGCTGTACTGACAGTTTATTTTTAGTGAATGCCCTCTGAGTGAGCTAGTATTCGCACAAGTGGTCAGGGACCTGCACGGATGATTGGGGGTCTTCATAATCATGAACGCTAAAATTAAGTCACCTCTCTGTCTGCGATATTCTAGAGAGAAGAGATTTAGTTCGCGAAACCGCTCAGTGTAGGGCTTCGCACCCAACCCACGGACTGCTTTTTTCGCACGCCTCTGGACAGTTTCCAGAACTAGTTTGTCCTTTTGTAAATGAGGAGGCAAAACAAGGATTCCCCGCTCGAGGTGAGGACGAACAAAGCTGTTGTACAGGTGACTGAAACACGATCATTCAAATTCTCCAAACAAACGCTTCAGAAACGCTAGTACGCTATTTGCTTTCTTAACGCTGGTCTCAGTATTGGGAGAACTCGAGAGGTTGCGTGTCACAACAGTGCCGAGGTCTTTTTCTCTGTTCGTGACATGGAGCAGTGCTCCGCCGAGGGAGTAAAGGAAGTAGTGCTTGTGCCTGATATGCATGACATTGCACCTGCTGGTATTTAACTCGATGGAGCTAGATTTAGACCAGTTGTGAAGTGCACTAATATCAGCCTGCAGCGCGTTCGCATCGGAGCTGTTACGCACAATGCGCCAGACTTTGATGTCGTCAGCAAACAACAGCAGTGGAGACGAAGCTACGGGTGGCAAATCGTTGATGAAGATTGGGAAGAGTAGTGGTCCCAGGATGAAGCCCTGTGAGATTCCGCTGGGGCTGAGTGCGGCAGAAGATACAGAGGAACCCACTCGCACACGGCGGGAACGGTTTGATAAATAAAATTTTAGCCACCGGAGAAGGTTGCCCTTGAAACCGCAGCGGTAAAGTTTATCGAGTAGAACAGAGTGAGTCACTCGATCTCAGGCCTTGGAAAAGTCAAGATAAATGGCATCGACACCCTCTCCTCTGTCGGCAGCAAGGTTCTGCTGGTCTACAGCTAGCAGCAAGTTCGTAGTGCATGAGCGGTCGCATAGGAGACCGTGTTGCTCTCTGCATGAGAAAGATTGTGTTAAAAGATGCTTAGATAATGCATTGTAGACTAACGCTTCAAGGACTTTTGATACACATGATAGGACGGCGATCGGACGATGGTTGCAAGGCTGATTGCACTGTCCCCCTTTCAATATGGGAGTGATATTCACCGATTTTCAGCTTTCGGTTACTGTTCCTGCAGCAACTGACTGCGTAAACAAGATACTCAGCGGGACAGCTAACCGTGCAGCCCCATGGACAAGGACTAGAGTATATATACAGTCTGGTCCGGGAGAGGTGGGGTTGATCTTCCGCAGTTTAATTAGCACGGCATCCACTGCGGTATCTATTATGGAGATTCCTTCACAAGTGTCAATGCTTTCTGCCATGGGGCAGATAAACACGCCGTTTGTGAACACACCACTGTAGAAGTCGGCCAGAACTTCGGCATCATCATTATCTGAGTAAGTAAGCCCTTGAGGGCCGGCTGGCTGGCCAACACCAGCTTTGGCTTTACGGGTTTTGGAGACAACTTTGTACAAGCTTTTAGGATCACTGACGAATCGCTGGGTTAAGCATCGCTGGAAATCTAGTCGATTTTCCCTGATTAGTTTGGTGCATCGGTTTCGACGTTGCGCGTACAGATTACGATCATCAAAATCCCCCGACGTTCCGTATCGAGCCCAAACTAGACGTTTAGCGTGGATGGATTTTAACGTTCGGGACCGCAAGTCTTGTTGCGGTTTTCGGCTGGTCGTACGGTAGAATGGTATCGAGCAGTCTATCGCTCCACAAATGGTTTTAGTAAAATGGTTACACATTTCCCCAACAGACAGTGATGAGTCAAGCTGATCCCCCGAAGCAGTAGCTAAGTACGCGCTGAGTCCGTCCACTCTAATCCTTTGGAAGTTTCTTTTTGAAACGTTTTTTGCTTCGGGAGTTAGTAATGTGATCGAAGGTTATTACGGTATGGTCGCTTAAGCCAAGCGGGTCATCCACGGTCAAATTGTCTACCATTAGCTCCTCATTAGCAAAGATGTAATTTAGGTGAGAAGGAGCGTGGCCGTCGCGCCATCTTGTACAGTCGGTCACGTGTTCCGTAAGACCAGCAGCTGCAACTGAAGCTAGAAATGTTGCAGGCATGGCAACGGCTAGGCCTTCGCATGGACAGGATTGAAAATCAATCTGTGGCAGGTTAGTCTCCCATTATTAGGATATGTGAGTATCCCAGGGAGGAGGTACAAGTGAGTCCGGACAGGATTGTTTAATCACGGTCAGGGCAGGGACAGAGAGGCCGATAAACCATGCCAACTAACAATCTGTCAGATTTGGATAATACAACGGAGCACCAGACAGATTCCAGGACAGCCGTGAGTATTGGGTGAGACAGAAAGATGGCCGGGAGGGAGTTGCGGGCATAAAGGGCCACACCACTTCCTCTGCCCGTTGTTCTATCGTTCCGAAAAAGTAGTATATTTGTAATGTCGAGCTCGGTGTCAAGGTGGCCCGATGAGAGCCATGACTCAGTAATTGCGACAATAAAGAAGTCATTCGCGGGGCAAAGCGTACTGATTTCACCAAGTTTGCTGATCAGACTGAGCGTTGTTATAAGCAAATTTGACAGAGTTAACTCTGAATGAGTGTATGCTGCCGGAGCCGGAAGAAGACTGGATTCATCTAGGGATGCTGGGCATATACGCAGGGTTATCGCCGACTGTGACTGAGTCGGCTGGTGAACGTTTTTGAGACTTCAGGTCAACTAAGGGAATGACTAACCGAGCAGCCCGTGCTGAGTAGTCAGCTCACAGCTTCTTGCGTTCATCTTTGGAGCGATCGGGGTGGAAGTTTATGCCTCCTGGGACCCAGTGGTGCTTGTGGCAAAAACGTTCTAGTATGTATGCAGCTTTCTCAGGCGCAGTCAAGGTAATATTCAAGAGCCGTGGTAGTGGATCTGCGGGGGTCGGGCTAGTGCATGGGATGCGCATTATGTTCTGCAGAAGCACATTTTAAGGCCTTAGGGCAGACGACAGAAATTTTCATTGATTTATATCGTGCACGGTGTTGTCCCAACACGTATCAAGTATCAAGTATCAAGTATCGACGGCGGCCGCATATTTTATGGCTTGGTGTCTCCGTTGTCGCTTGATTCAAGGTATGCCAGGATAAACTGAGGCTGTTAGAAGAACCTCCTTGGTTACCGATGGGCTTGTAAGGGAGATCCGTACCAACCTCAGTTTGTTTACAGCGATTTGTTTGTTTGTTTAAGCGATTTGTTTACGGGCTCGAGATTGGAGACCTAAGTCATCCGGATCCAGTCAGTTTGTTTGTTTTGATGTCAACGGTTTTCTGTTGGCTTAGAAGGCAGCTATTGAAAACAGGGTATAGCACCGCTCTTGGGAGTTACATAGAATACCGAGAACAGAGTAAAATACTAATCTAGCAAAGCAGAGTAAAACACCACCCTAACAATTTCTTGAATAAGTGAGGATCTAATAACACTTCGAGACGGTCCTTTGACGAGTAGCTAGACCTCTAAAGGGAGATCGTTGCCGTGGTTGGTATTTCTGTGAAGGGAGAACTGTTGCCTAAGGTAGGTCCGGAGTCGAACTTTATAGAGCTTCTTATGGTGATCTCTACCACTGATGTCAAATACAGAATAAAGTGTTGTTGCACGAGTCCTAGGCTAGAGATAGATCGTGCAAGCAACAAGTCACCGCGGAGTCTTTGGAACTCAAGTTAGAAAGGTCAAGAATTTCAAGACGAGACTGGTAAGAGAAGCGCCGTAAGCCAGTGACTATCTTGGTGGGTACTCGCCGGACACGCTCGATGGCGAGTATGTCCTTCTTCAAGCTGGTGTATGCGACTTGACTTGCATACTCAAGCAGTGGTCTTATGTAGACTCCGTAGAGTGATTGAAAACCATGCCTGTGTATGCGGGAAAAGGCTCCTTTCATCATCCTCAGAGTCCCAAATTCCTTCCTGGCGGCCATCTAGTGGTGACAAGGGAAGGATAAATTAGTCGACATCCAAATCCCTGGGTTTTTTGAAGCCAACTTTCGTGATATCTGTTACACTTTGTGCACCATGTGTCACGTATAATTTACCCGAATCTCCAAGTGACATATGTGCATACTTACTGTCGTTTAGAGAGAGAGAGACTGTAGTCATACGACTAGTATTTACTACGATCACCGTCCATCTGCAATGCACTGGGAGCACAAGCATTCCAAATTTTTAAGTCATTAGCATAAAATAAGCCATTACTGGGAGTAAGGTCGGGAAGGTCATTGATGCATATTAGAAACAACAACATACTGAGTACGGATCCCTGAGGATCTCCAGTGGAGATATGTGAAGGAGAAGAAAAGTCCGATCCGTTTTTACCCTAAAAGTCCTGTTATCGAGAATGGCTGTAATCCAGCGGAGGACCTCTCTTTGGATGCCATAAGCTCCTAGCTTATGTGCAAGAGGACCGTGTGGGACACGGTCATAGGCTTTAGCAAAGCCAAAAAATATAGCATCTGAGATATAGCCATTGTGTTTTGCGTCCTTCAGGCTAACCTTGAAGATGAGCATAGTGGTTATGCATGACCAGTCGGGAAGAAAGTCATGCTGGGTAGAAAAGAAAACATTATCTGAAAAGAAATGCTTAAGAGTGACGCGGTTTAACAGGCGCTCCATCACCTTACACGGGATGCTGGTGAAGCTGATCGGCCGATGAAAGAGAGTGACGATCGCCTGTCTCAAATATAGGTGTGACAATGGCTTCTGTCCATGCCTCCGGTAGAGTGCTGGTCCGAAGTGTCTGTTTAAACAGACTATGGAGGAGCTGGGCCAAATCAAGGGCTGCCTCTTTCAGGATTCGAGTATGGAACCGGTCTGGTAACATCGCACTATAGGGATAGATTTTACGCCAGTGTTGCGAGCCAAGAACGCGGATGACACGAGGGTTGTTCATTCAACAAAGCAACACATGGGTTAAGCGTTCAAAAAGGACCACAATTAAAACCACTCATTCGCATACAGTACAGGGCCCGGACCATCTCGGTTGCCACAGACGGTAATGCTCGGTTCTTTTACATACCAAGGATCATTTTGGGTGATGCTGCACTCCCATGTTTCCTCCTGCACTTTTCGATGTCAAAATATATGCTCTGGTCCTACTACTGAATGGTAGTCGTGTGAGTAGTATAGTACGATCGCTCATTCTCACTGCACAAGAGCTCTTGAAGGTCGAGCACAGATAACTCAGCTGTTGGGAGTGGGCTTTGGAAATTTCTCTTCGAGAAAGTCTGATGTCAGGTTGGTGGAACTACATTGTAAACTGTTGAATAGTATTCTCTGAAAACCTCAGCAACCATCTAAGGGTTGGAGGAGGCTTTCCCATCGAGAAGCCGCGGAGGAAGCGCTGAGGCTCAGTTTTTCTCCAGCGACGCATGTACTTGAAGAGAAAATTCTCATTCCCGCAGGCCGTCACCAGGATATTTATTGTGCCTGTTGAACTTGCTGACGGATTTCCCGCCTGCGCCTGTTTCCTACAGAGCAAAAGGCTTCTAGATCCCTTGGCTTTCTCGTAGGTTACTGCTTAGGGAATTAAAGAAGGCGACGTATATTCCGCGGAAGTGATGAAAGAGATGAGGACTTCCGTAGTTTGCAAGAAAAAATGCTTCATCAGCTTCGTGAATGACAACTTTGAAAGAGAGGTAGTTTGTGTTTGCTTAAGTGGATGCAAGTTTGTGTGCAATTAACAATGCCTTCAGTGTACTTTCATCAGCTTTCTGGAAATTTCTGAATGAGATCTTTGTTACGGCATTTTGAAACCAGTAAAAGATGAAACCGATAGCTAGTAACATGTGGTCACTTTGCCCCATCACTGAGTTGATGACAACTCTATCTACCAGGTAAGCTACATTTGTATTAACCAGATCAAGCAATGAGGGTGTCTGTCCTGGACGGTGCTGTGTAAATAGTTTGACATGTTTTGTCCAAGCTTTCTCATGAATCAACATTGCCAGAGATTTCGAAAATTCGCAGTCATAGTCCTCAGCAAAAGCAGCTATATAGTTGAGTCGTGGTGCGTTGAAGTCACCCATAATGATTCAGTGATTCAGTGATTGATACACGGGTTCGATGCAGAGGCCCAAGGGTCCCGGATCCAGTCGGTTTTTCTTGTTCGGTGTCAGGCGGCCGTCTGTTGACCTAAAAGGCATTCAGTGAAAACAGGGTATAGCACCGCTCTTGTGGATAACAGTAAATATCACAAGATAAACTAAGATTACTCGCATAAAAAGATTTTTGGAAAACGTGGGTCAGGTAATGTTTTAAAGCGGTCGTTAGAGGCGCTACCGACGACCTCAGCAGGAAGACTGTTACAGAAGTTAACAACTCTGTATGAAAAAACTGCTGTCTAAGAAAGACCCGAGGACGAAGCTTGAAAATCTTCATGTTATGTCCTCTCCAACCGTCATCATTCGCTACAGTGAAGAACTGATCAATGAGGCCTACTCTAAAGAGGAAGTGTGTGAAAATTAAATCACCGCGGAGTCGTCGAAATTCAAGTGGGTATAGATCAAAAATTTAAGTCTAGACTCGTGCGCGACACTACTGAGGCATGTGACTGGGTTGGTAGCCACGCTGGACACGCTCAACGGCTAACGTCTTTCTTCAGACCGGAATACACGACCTGATTAGCATACTCGAGGAGCAGCCTTATTTAAACCCCGTGGAGCGTTTGAAACGCTTTCTTGTCCATACGGGGGAAAGTGCGCTTAATCATCCTAAGAGCGGCAAACCCTTTTTTGCTGCCATCTCATGGTGATGCGCAACAAACAAACTAGACGACAACCAAATAAGAAGATGGGAGAAACGCTGTGTAGACGTGAGGCGGTCTAGGTCGGCAAGAATGACCTCGTCCTCAGATGCACTGCACGACGGCGATCGGTAAATAACACCGACAAGGAGTGTGTCACAGCTACTGAGTTAGAGTTTGAACCAGAGTCAGTTGCGTGCCTTCGGGGAGGTAAATTCTTCTGTGATAGCTGGTACTGGCAGCTTCTGGCCTAGAAAAACAGCACAGCCTCCCATGCGTCCACGGGAAAGCCTGTTCGGTACAGTAAGTATCCAGGATCATGCAGTTTCTTTATCGTCGATATCTGCGGAAAGCCAGTTCTCCGTTAAAGCAAGAATATGAAGATAAGTGTCGTGAACCAACTGCCTGATTTCTGTTAGTTTGTTTAAAAGGCTCAGACAGTTAGTGCACCTGCTCTTGAGTGGGTGCAAAAAAAGTAGCGCGAGCGGGAGCTTGGGAAAGCAGTCCTAGTAGCGAGGGGAGTATGCA
>JTDE01001512.1:102530-134294 GCA_014338405.1 Paragonimus skrjabini miyazakii | reverse complement strand
CACTTGTAGAGTCACTTAAACGCAGAGGTGTACCGACTAAGTATGTGAACATACTTCAGCTCACGTCAGGGTTCGCGGTGAATTGCTTGACAGTTTCAACATCAGGAGCGGCGTTCGTCAAGGCTGTCCTCTTTCATCATTTTTGTTCAATTTCATCATGGGCGAAATAATGGAGGACTGTCTGCGGCACTCAAATAATGTTAGTGTGGACCCCCTACTTGGTGAATGATTGACTGATCTTGATTATGCTGACGATAAGGTGTTGTTGTTTGACAACTTTCAAGCAGCGCAAGCAATGCTGAATGCAATTTCGCGTTCTGCTAAGTACTTCGGAACGCGCTTTGCAGCGTCGAAATGCAAGGTGCTTCTGCAAGGTTGCTGTGATTGCGTAGATTTTATGTTAGATGATGAAGTCATGGAGATTGTTGACCGATTTGTATACCTGGGAAGCTGCATCAGCGGCGGTGGCGGAGGTGTAGAGAATGAAATAGAGATGCGTATTTCCAAGGCTGGGGCGGTGTTCGCTAATTTGAGACACCTATGTCGACAGAGGGGTATTTCCCGGAGACTTAAGTGTCGCATATATCAGACATCAGTGAGGGCTGTATTGCTTTACAGCAACGAAACCTGGCCGCTCAGAATAGAGGACGTGAATCGTCTTCAGGTGTTTGACCACCGATGTCTGCGTTCAATCGCTCGTATCGGGTGGCACCAACGAGTGAGCAGCGAGGAGGTTAGAAAGTTGGTGTTTAATGGTGATTAACAAACGAGTTCTTTCGTTCAGTTCTTACACTTGCACAGACTTAGATGGTTAGGCCATTTACTAAAGGTGCCAGCTGGTCGTTTGCCACACCGGGCACTGTTTGCCGACGCTGCGGTAGATTGGCGCAAGGTGCGAGGTGGACAGATGATGACCTGGCGTAGACAAATGAAATCGTTCACGAAGGGGTTGGTCACTATAGATCGGGTTCTTCTCCCCGGCTGAAGCCCTTGCGACTCACAGAGTCGGTGGCTTGAGAAGTTAGGTGGGCTGGCGGCTAATCGAGCTCACTGGTGTGAATGTTGTCGTTGTTTGTCCAAGTTGTCTGTGAAGTGAGTGCACTTAATGACGGAGGGCAGTGAAAGCCGCAAGGAAGTTGTTTTGCTGATGACGCCTTACTTTCACTTATAGTTCGGTTGTTTGTTTGCAAGGTGTAGGCGCCTTGATGTTGTATGTTTGAATATAGACGTAGCTATTTTTAGTAGTTAGGTCCTTTCTCCTCCCCCTTTTTTTCTTGTCACTTTCTGAAGAGGGTTTACTTCTTCTTCCTGGTTGTGTCGCAGTTAAGCATCAGTATGAACCGTTGATATATTGCTGTCTATAATGATGATGATCGTATTAATGGAATTCTCTAACTGCCACGTGTCATGCTAATGAATGCACCATCTCACATCGTCCCTCCCCAATATAGTTTCCGAGGCTGTTAAATCCTATCCTGCGATTCAGCGCAAAATGGTGGAACTGGAATATTTTGTCAAATTTCACAACCAGTCATATTGGCATTGTGCTTGGATGTCCGGCGCAATTCTCTTGGCTCTTCATCCGAACATGGTTCGCAACTACTTCCGGGTCAATCAGTTCGATGTAACTGAGGATGAGCCTGCTGAGGCAGTCGAGTCCGTGGACACCAGTTCGAACTGTTCAGCCTCAGTTGATAGTAGCGCAAAGTCGAGTACAGAGGAACCGCGGGAGTCAGTTGCTATTTTGACCGTCAGTGATCCAAGTGGCCCAGCAGACGCTCCTGCTCCAACGCAGTACCAGGAGCCTGGTTGTTCCAAACCAGAAGAGGATGAGAAGACGAATTCACCCACGTTGACGATTGCGCATAGTAGCCAAGATGAAGACGACGATGAAGATGAATTGGACCAGTGGAGCGAAGAGTGTAAAGAGAATGTAGCCAGGTAAGCGTGAAATTTTGGCTTTTCTTAGATTGCAACGAAATATTTGTACGGTGTTGCTTGCGGTTCACAAACCGAAAGCTTGGCACTCTTGGAAAACTCTTCAGGCGCGTACCATCTTAGCACATCTAACGACGAATCTCAGCCTGATCTTGCAGCTAATAACGTTATGGGAAGCACGTTAACAGGAGGTCTGAGAAAATCATGCTATATACATAATATTTGAGGTCGAGTACATGACTGCTGTTTAAGTGACATGTTTCCATCAATCACCCGTTCCAAACCACAGTTTCCCAAATATTAGTGACTGAGTTCAGGTGAACTATACTTTTGTCATTTTTGATACCGGCTCCGTGGTTTGTTGCCAAGGGCCTTGACTGTAGGCAAGGCAATTTTTCTTCGCCATCTTCAGTAGCATAGACAGAAATACATCAGTGATCCTCGCTGATGCTGAGCTGCCGCACAATCACGAGAGAAAAGCAAACTTTAGTCAACAAAGTAAGGAAGTAACGCGAAAGGACTTAACTACCAGAATCCACTACGTCTATATTAAAATACTCAACATTAAGGTGTTTACACTTTCCATACAGAAAACTGAGCTTTAAGTGAAGATAAGGCGTCATCCGTAACACAACTTCCTTGCGGTTTTCATTGCTCCGCGTCTTTAAGTGCATTTACTTTGCAGACAACTCGATCGAACAACAACGGCATTCAAACTGGTGAGCCCGATCGGCTGTCATCTCATCTAAAATCTCCAGTCAGCGACTCCGTGAGTCGTGAGGTCCGCAACCCGGGAGACGAGCCCGACTCATAATTGCAAAACCCTGGTGAACGACTTTATTTCCCTAATCCCAGTCAGCTTCCGTTCACCTCACACCTTACGCCAGTCGGCCATGATGTCGGTTAGCAGTATTCGGTGTGAAACACGACGGGCTGGTATTCTTTGAATGTGACCCAACCATCTATCTTTGTAAAGGTGGAGAATGAGCATTGAAACTTGGTTGGCACTCACTGCCAAATAGCCGCTCCCTAACCCCTTCGTTATTTACCCGTTGGTGCCAAACGATGCGAGTTGTCAACCGCAGACATCAATGGTCAAATACCTGAAGGCGGTTCAAGTCTTCCATCATGAGCGGTCAAGGTTCGCAACGACAGAGTAATAAATTCCGCGTTTTCGTCTTACATACGTGACCCTCAAGCCTCAGAGGGATGTCTCTCTGTCGCCGCAGGTGTCTTAGACAAATAAATACTGCTCCATTCTTAAAGGTACGCGCTTCTATTTCATTCCAAACGGCGCCGCCGCCGCCGCCGATGCAGCTTCTCGAGTGCACCAACTGGCCCACAACCTTCATAACTTTATTATCCAACATTAAGTCTACGGAGTCACAGCAGTCTTGCAGAAGCACCTTGCATCCGGATGTTGAAAAGCGCACTCTGAGCGTGAAATAGCGTCTAGCATTGTCTGTGCTGCTGAGAACTTGTCAGTCAACAACACCTTGTCAACATAACCAGGATCAGCCAGTCTTATGCCAGGTAGGAGGTGTACGCTGGCGTCTTGTGAATGTCATAAATAGTTCCCCATTATTTCTTGAGCAGAGATAGTGGAAGTAGACAGCTCTAGCGCACGCTGATCTTGGTGCTGAAGCTGTCAGACAGTTCACCGTAGACCTTAACCTGGGCTGTAGCGTGAGAACACAGCGCCAGCAGTATGTTCACATAGTTGGTCGGTACACCCATGTATTAGGGCGGCTCCAAAATTGTAGATCCATCCACTAAATTAAGCACACCTTTATGGTCGGGAAATTTGTTGAGCGGTAACATGTATGGCGTTGGTTAAGAATTTGACGGAGTGAAAATTTGATCAATATATTCCCTTCCAGAGCGAAAACTTGCTAGTTCTCCCCCAACGTCTGTCTCCCGGACCGTAGTGGGTTGATGAAGTGTAATGAATACTGGAACTCTGATAGTGAGGAGGCCAAGTCGATGCTCCATGTATTTCGCAAGACTCTCTGAGTCCTTTCTTGAATGTGGGAATTATCATCGAGTGACCGAAATAAAGGAGGACTTCTTCTGTCCTCTCCACACGATGAAGCCATGCAAAGCGAACCTCAGTCTTAGTGGATGGTCTCGAATCTGCTGATCAGGCGGTAATACAGTATGAGCAGTAGACCAACTGATTTAATCACTAAAGTGCTCCATCCGCCTTTGCATCCTTCTGAGCTTACTATGACTTGGCGTACCGTCTGCTCCGATAGTAATGTCGCTAACAGATGTACGCCTTATACCTG
Source organism: Paragonimus skrjabini miyazakii (assembly GCA_014338405.1). Classification (NCBI taxonomy): domain Eukaryota; kingdom Metazoa; phylum Platyhelminthes; class Trematoda; order Plagiorchiida; family Troglotrematidae; genus Paragonimus; species Paragonimus skrjabini miyazakii. The sequence goes on along the minus strand of JTDE01001512.1, from coordinate 130,068 downwards.
TAGTACGGTTAAGCTTGAAGAATCTACCAAAGTTCTCTGAAGCAAAATCGGTTTGCACTCCCCTAACCTTGCACATTCGCCAAGCCTCATGATTAGTGGTTCGGCAGCTTCTTACCAATAGCCCTCCCAAACTTGACTATTCCTACTGACACATAACAGCTGAAGGATGTCCCCGGGATCCAGTGTTTGTTCAACCCATGAACCTTGAAGTGTCTCTTCCAAAAGTGGTCTGGCAGCTATTGGGATATTCGGTGTTGGATCTGCTAAGCTTGCATTTTGGGCTAGCTTGGTACTCATTCCTCACCGTCGGTCGAGCCAGCCTTTCAACAATCAGCGTTACGATCGGTGAGGTCTGCGCCAAGCAACATTAAGTACAAATCGACATCATGCCAACACACGATTTGGATCCAAACGTGTGCTCCAGTGAGAGCGACAGTCTTTTATTTAACGGCCAGGTGGTCTATCTAAGACCAGGTCTGGTTCGGAGAAGGGGCCGCCAAGTATACCAATGACACGCATGATGTCAAAATCTGGTATCAGCTAAAAATGGTTTGTGCTCTGTATGCGGTTGTCACAGCTACCTATCATTATCTGGGTGGTGTGATGGCTGTTCAAATTTGCTATATAGACTGGACTTGACCTGAACAAATCAGTCGGCCTGGGCGCACATATCTCCAATCAAAGTGACTATCCGAACCATGTGTCGACCAGAGCAGTGGCCAGATCGGAGTATAAGGCATCCTTGATATCAACATCGCTGCAGTCAGCTGCAGCGTAAGCCGACACAACGCGCTGAGTAATTTATCTTCTCCAGGCTGTGAAGTAATAACGGTCGTAGAGTCACCCGAGGTGTACGCCGAGCATTGGGTAGACGGAGGTGGTGCTGCCATTTTGATGTGTTGATCAGTGACTTTGACTTCTCTCTGTAACCCGCTGTCATATTGCAATAAATGGTTTGTGATGTAGTGATCAAAAACTTAATGTACACCCTTTTGACAGAATTCGGCAGCTCTTCTGAATAAGGGCCATACACCATATCATTGGGTAATACGCCGCAAACCTTCTCAACTTACCGCGCTCTTACACTTCCTAATCACGACATTAGCGTCCCCCTCGGTTGACTTGCATCACGTGATCACAAACGTCAGAACAGAGATACGTAAACACCTCATGCGGATTAATACAATTGAAGACCGGATATATTTTCAACGGTCGTTACATTGACCAAGCGTGGTGCAACCATTTCATCATGTCAACGACAGACTGTAGATCATTAGGATGTAATCATTGGTCTGTTTTCAGGAGTTTGGTGCTCCCTCCTCCTGTCCAGTTTCCAATTATCAACCCTCATGCCATCACGTCCTCTGATGGGCACTAACACTCATTTTATGGACTACTAACCTTTAATTAATAAATGAAGTCTGCAATAATCAAACAAAAATTCATTGTGGCGTTTATTTTGTTGTTGTACCCTTCACGTTGTGAATTCACAAAGGGAAGAATTGGTGTGGTGCTTGATGTCGTTTGTCATGCAAACGTCCCGTACTATTAGGCGACAAGCCGGACGAAGCCATAGACGGAATGTAATCTGAACGGACATTAGTCATTTGGGTTTGTAACTTGTTCTTGGTGTGTTGTATTTGTGAGGAATAGTTCACCGCGGATATATATGGTGCTATGCATCGATGTTATCTTATCTTATAGCTGTGGGTTGTATTTCGCTGGCTCTACTTCAATGACGAATTTAAGTGTCACTGAATTCCAGCTGGGAGAGTCACGCTTCAAACGATTACCCTCGAAATGTTAGTTATCTAATCGAACCAAGCAGGGATCAATAAGCAGCCGGTTTTCTTATGTCTGCGGTTGTCCTCATTATGCTCCTTGGCCACTCGGTTTATTCAGAATACACTACCAAATCGACCTGCTGTTTTAAATTGCCCGCAATCGACGTTAACGCATAAATTACGACGTTGGGTAAGCCTCTCGGCGTGTTCGATTCGGCGTCTGTTTGTCTTGAGTCTTCTCACTAGGTGATCAGAACTTGTTGTAACTCTTACGGGAGTGCCGCCGCAACTATCTGGTTGATATTCTCGTTATGTTGATTAATTTTAGTAAATGTTCCAACTTTGCTCACCACTACGTTATCGATTGTTCTTTGGTGAGCTGTGTGTCAGACCACGTTTGTTTACTTCAGAAGCGCCATGCTGCAAAATTTCAACATCCCTTTTCTGTTTGCGTCGATTTATTTTGTCGTCTACTACGGTTTCAATTTCAGGCCTTCTCCTAGTAATTTAGTGAATATTAGAAGTACGATTTTGTTATCAAAGTTATGGGCGCTAATTTCCCGAGTAGTTTGATAATTTTTGAATTTTTCGTAGATGGGTGACTCCCGATCTGATGGGTGCTGGTGCTCGCCGACGTTACCTGGTACGCTGGGGTGTTGAAAATCAATGTCTCATTGCTGAGCGAATTATATCCATTGGTGACAAGGTGGATGTACTTAATCGAGATGCGAATGTGACCTGTGAGGACCCTGTGGTGGATACCGTTGACAACCCTCTGTGCTCTGTCGACTATCGTGAAGTCTTAGTCAAATGGTTCAATGTACCTGCTAGTCAAGCTACCTGGGAAACCATCGAAGCTGATATGGATATGTTTACAATTGTATCTTCTGCTCCGAAAAACGTGCGAACCTCTGTCCGAGATGCCTCCGGTCGTAAACTGTTGCCATTTCTTGTCAGACGTCACCTGATTCGACTTACGCAGGCCTATTGTACTCGCATTGCGAGAATGCTATGTGATGCTTACGGTAGTCACAACACTTTCGATAAACGACCTCCACCTGGCAATTTCGATTGGAAAGTATGTTCATTTGTTAAGTTCAGCTATTTATTTTCATTTATAATTTACCTCGTTTGTTGCGAAAGTTCCCGAATTACCTTCTTAAACCTCATTCTGACCGTTTAGTAACGGAGTAGTTCTGTTTATTCTCATTTCGAGGTGACTGAGCAGGCCGAACACTAATCACACTAGGTTATGGTTGAGCGTTTGGGTATGATTAATTTGTCGTGCCTATTGTGGGCTGTGGTTATCACGTTAATCTCGTAGACACGGGGGCGGAGTGCAAACCCCGGTACGGAAGAGGATATACACTACTGGTGAACTCTGTTAAGAGCGAAACAAGAGCCTGGTGCTTTATTTTGAAGTGGGCTAGCCAGTTGGCTTATCTGAACGCAAAGGCTGCAACGAAGTGTGGGTGGTATTGAGTTTGATATAGTCCGAATCCTCTTCTGTTGTTGCTTTGGTAAGCGCGGTAAAATCGCTATGTTTCATTGGGCGAAAAACCTACTGGGTGTTTGTGGTAATTTGGACATATTAAATTCTCAGGTAATAGGTTTGGGCTCTCGGGGAAGTTCGCATTCGAACATTCTGTCTCACTTCACGTCGTATTGAATCTCCCTGCTTGTACAATAGATGGTCTGTTTATCTTGTTTGGCCTGAGTTATTAGTAGGCTACCTATTGCCTGGAAATCGTACCAACTTGGTCATTCATTTGAATGATTTGAGTGATACTGCCTGTGGATGTTAGTGTGTTATTTGGTCAACATTAAAATCTACGGCCCTTAACGATATCTACACTACCTTTTTTTCTGGAGTGCATACGTTGTAGGTTGTTGCCACTACAGTCGTTGGTTCAGCTGCAGACGGAAGTAAGAGTTTTGCATTGAACTCTGCATATTTTAAGATGATCTAAGACTTGACAGGATAGTTAGGGTTTGAACTCAGAAAGTTCGAACTAATGACCAGTGAAGAATGATATGTGCACATTCAAATGGTGATGACAATGTGGATTTTGTTGATTGTATTTTGATGTTTATCATACCACCTTCTCTTCATACTTTAAGCGTAACTTGTTGGTCGTCGTTTATTGGGTTACTCGATGCGATAAAATATAACTACAAGGTTATGCCAACATTTCGCTTGCCCCAGTGGGTGACATACTTAAAATACTTCATTTTATTGATGTATATTAAGGGATTTTGATTTGCATAAATCGAACGCCGCTCATAATTGGTAACAGCTTTTGCATTCAGGTGAACTTTGCAGACGGTTCCTTTGAAAAACAGCAACAACAGACGTGTTGTTCACTCTTGTTAGAGCTCATCAATTTGGCGTGTCGTCGCAACGACCGGGACATAAGCTGCGTTCAGACTTTCATGTGACAGTAATGTTAACCATTGTGCCACTGATCTTACGTTCGGCATGATCGAATTGTCATGTGAGATCGCTTAGTCAGATTCACTTGTGAACGAAGCTCAGTTTGTCCTGTCGCCCCGAGAAGAGACGCCGTAAGTGTTGTTAATTTGAGTCGATTAACCATTGATTAAGACTTCCCAGTTATTTTGAAATTACAAAAACAAATGGGCTTTCTGCGCGGTGTTTTAATTAGCGATGGGTAATAGGTTTTGGGCAGTATAAGTTGAACTGTTCTTACAACTTACTGCACCCTTTACATTAATATGGGAGCAGTGGCCAACACGATTTTATTCTAAATCCGTACCGTGTCACGAATATGTACTACAGGCGAGTTTTAACCAGTGCAAACTCCATGTTTGATGTTTCTATTCGAAGGAAACTTACTGAAAAGCCTACGTGAATGCAAAAGTTTTTGCCAGCTGTGTGTTTCTTGTTTGCGTGTATGTTCAGGTGAGAATAAGGAAAATATCGTCATGTCACAGTATTTGTTTTCTTATCCTCAGTATCATTTCCCTTATTATGGACACTCAGTTGATGCTTGTGGTAGTGCTGCATTGTTTTTACATGTCGAGAACCTCGTGAAGTGTTTATGTCCTTGGGCTCTGCTTAAACGTTAGGCTTTCGATGCAACCCCCCTAATCTAATGACATTCGGGCCTATTTTTTATGGGGCGCAGGCAGTTGAGACCAGCAATCTACATTTACTAAACGAAAGGAGAACGATGTTACCAACTTGAAGTCAATACACTTAGCGTTCTGCTCCCATTGCGTTGAGGCGAACTAACCAACGGAGTCTTGCTCTTTCAACCTGGTTCTGTTCTTCAATACGCGCGATCGATCGGCCAAACTGTTCTATGTGGGACGGACATATATTGGTCGATGTTGTTGCTTCTGTTCATCATAAGCACAATACCTAAGTGTATTTTCCCATTATTTGATAGATAATCCAACGCTAGCGAATAAGGCCAGTTTTCCCACTTGTTACATATGTGTGAAGTGGTCATGAAACTGCTACTAAGTTGCGTGGAAAAAATGACTGTATTTTAAGTAAATCGTTATGGTCATTCGCCCTCAGTCTTGAAGCTTGAACAGACGGACCGTGCCAGCGAAGCCGTAGAATAACATTAACTAAACTGTCGCATTCCCATAGACTATCCAGTCGGCCCCTTTCGAAAAGAAGCACTAGACTCGAGTTTTGCTCTCATTAGAGCTCGTCAGTAGTGCATATCATCGCCACTGCCAGGACCTGAACCACGGACATGCTGTTCATGAAGCAACCGTGTTTACCACTGCGCCACTGACCTCGCGTTAGGCACGACCGAATTATCATATGTGAACGCTCAACCACTTACGCTTGTGAGTAATGATCAGGTTGCCCGATCGTCTCGAAATGGAGACATAGTAACTGTCCTGTTAACTCCAATCGATAAGGGGCCGACTGGATAGTCTGTGGGAATGCGACAGCTGCGATCAATTGTGGGTGATGTTCAAATTGAAATAAAACCAAATCCCCGACTACTCATCAGTAATCAACTAAACTGTCAATCAACTTAACTCCCCAAAGTATTGCGCGACAGCACAGATAAATTGTTTTTTTCGTCTGACCACATATTAAACCAGAGATGGTGTGATAGATACCATCGTTTCTTACTAGGCATCTTGCGGACGTCAGTCATTACACTGCTTCCTTTCAGCGCCTCGATCTTCAGACTGGGAGTAAAATCATCCTGTCTTTTGTTAAAAGCGAGCATCGTTTAATCTATGGCTCTCATCGGCTTTACGTACAACCTGTCGTCAGGTTGAAGGTTTGTTCGACAAATGACCATGCTTCGATGCCTTCAATTATCCAACTTGCTTAGTACTGGATTAACACCTTTCAAAAATTAAAGTTAAAATTATGCTAACAATGAATTGGAGCTGTAGTTACAGCAATAGCACTTCCAGTTTGCAATGTGACGTTCTGTGTTCTGGGCTTTGAGCGCTCTCAGGGACGTTTTGATTTTGAATCCATACACACAGTTGTCTTGTTTGAAACAAGGAATGCGAATAGTGATTGTCACTGCATTTGGTTGGATTTACCGCTTTTGTTACAATGGATTGATGAACGGCGAAATCGACCGGAATGAGCGAGGCTCTGACGGCTAGTTCGCGCAAACGTTGAGCCCGTTCACCTAAATCTGACCACCCGATTTACTTCGTGTATAATGAACGCAGGTCGCCGGTCATAAATGTTTAAGTTCCGTAAACAGATAGTCTGCGTGTTAGTCTTTCAGGGGCTTTGTGGCGTTAACTGAACGCAGTTACCCTATGTATTCATTAACCCGAAGCCCTTTTTTCGAAGTGTGGCCGTGAAAGCTGTAACACAATGAACTACTAACATTTTGGTAAGTAGTTCAGTTAGATCGTACACCTATTGTTGTGTTCTGTAGCTGCCGCAATCACTATGTTCCTGTCAACTAACACGAGGGATTCTTTCCACAACCAGATACATATATTATAACGCAGTACGGACACCAAGTGATGAATCTACACCATATTCGCATCTGTATATATATGCAGTTATTAGGAAAGGGTCATTGATGTGACAAAAAATGGCCTACTGGAAAGTCTATGGGAATGCGATGGCCGCGATCAATTGTGGGTGTGTTCAATCTATATGAAAACGTTAATGAGCGTAAACGCTCACTTCATGAAGAAACTGATATGGGTGTTGGACATAAGTATTAGTTGGATGAGATATAGCTAACTGCACAGCACAAAGGAGCCTACTGTTTCGTGACCAAGGTTTCTGTAGTCTGCACTAGACAAACATTACGTCAGCAGTGTGGGTTGGGACGCTGAACAAGAGAAATACAGGACAGATATACATGATGGAGGAGAAATGTCGGAGGGTCATTACGTGAACTTGAACAGGGTTTAGCATATCAGCAGCTGATGATCAGATAATCTCAACAAGTCCAGCAAATTAATATCTTGCAAATAAACAATTTTATATAGATTTCAGCAAAGTTAACGTCGTCTGTCACTCAGCACTACTTAGAGTGTTTTCAACGTTGATTTACGCTGAACTACATTGCACAGTTTACCGACTCCTTATTATACGCCATCGAACAGTTTAAGCGTCGGCCTTCAGTTTGCACTCATCCCCACAAACCTATTGAGAGCCGCTCTAAGGAATGATTTAAACAGGTGTCGTTCGTAACCAATTCTGTATATCCTTCATGTGTTACGCTCACCCTACCTTATCTTTCAAGATGATTAGTCTTTTGTTAAGTCAATCCTTTGTCCTGTGCTAGGACTCTGGTGAAGAAACAAACGGTTACCACAAAAACCTCTTTGGTCATCGTAAACTGAAATTGTGTCAATAAAATGTGATACCAGGATGAGCAAAAGTGATATCCAGGCGTGTTTATCTGTAAAGGATAAAGTCTTCTAGGGGTTCCTGGAAGTGATCAGTTACAAGAAACGTTCGAACGTCTGTTAAAGTCGTATGGTACCTAAATGCTACCCTGTAGCCACTTAAGCAACTGTCATTTCTAATACCACTACTGAAGCCTTTTCCCTCAAGCTCACTATTGTGTGTTCACTCTGTTCTGACTGCGGTTTCTTGTACATTTTTCACTGGATTGAACCATCTTCTCTGTCACCTAGAAGAAATATATGCATGTTACTTTCCGATTCGTGTAAATTCAATGTTGGTGTGTGTTAGGTTAAACGGTAACAGTGAACTGATTGAGCCAAAATGCTCATTGACACTCCTTATACACAATCAGTGTAGCGTTTTAAAAGTGTAGATTCTTTGCTGTATGTGTTCAGCTGACTAGTTTCCAGTTTGGTCATGAAAATGCCCACAAAGTGTGTACCCAGAGGTGAGCCCATTGACATTGGTTCTCACTTACGGTAGATCTCATTGTAAAGCAAGTGCAGAACGTTATTTCTGCAAAGTATCGGCAGTCCTCCCGTTTTTTGTTGTTGAATACTTACGTTTCCACTAGTATACTCAGTATAATCTCACCTGCAATCTGTTTTCCCCGTAGAGTGAGTAGCAAGGCAACACCGAACGACAGCGTTCTTCGAGTGTTCAGGTTTAGGTCATGGATTGCTTTTTACCAAGTCGAAACCTATCCCGTGATTATTGTTTGTCAATTCCAACCTGATGAGTTCAAACAAACTGGTGAACCAATTGACCAAGGAATGATATGGTTAGTTTATACATGTCCTAGTTGACTATCAAAAGTGAACTGTCTATTTACTTTGGTCAGATTTGAGAATTTTCTTTCCAGCGGGGCAGATACGTTTGAAAACAACTGTCGATAATCCCATTATGGTTTGTTTTACGCACGTTTTAGATATTGTCTTTTAAATGGCTGTTATTCTGTCTGTCTCCGTCTTCTTCTCGCGAACTATCTAATTGTCTTCTACCATTTTTGCGACACAACCAGTTCTGTTCAGTAACAGGATTATGGTCCTTTACCAGATTTGGAAAACCTGATGCGTTCATTTATGTGTACACAATTCATTGCTTCTATATATATCTTGGCTTAAAACTGTTTGAAATACAGCATATATTTTGGATAGTGTTGATGCGAATTGATCAGTGTTGTTTTCAATCTCTTCGTTCAAGTTTGTTATAGCTAGTACAACTAGTTTGTCATACAGTTCTTTAGATCGAATATCGAAGTCAAGTCGAGTATTCTGGTAGTTCGGACAACATTAGTTAAACCCGCGAAATAGTAACTCAAGCAGAGTATAGTTGTGACCTACGAATCTGTTAACTTGCAGTTCAGGATTATTCACTCGGCTTGCTCGTGAGATTTCTCCACGCATACAGTTACGCTACCCAGTCGGTAATCCAGGATGAACGTGGTCGGGTTTAATGAACCTCGCTGCAATGTTTGATTATCTTGGCCGCTGTTAAGAGGGTTGTGTCCACATGCATACATGTGTAGAAACAGAAAAGGCACGAAAAATCTACATCTTTCGATTTATGCTTTTACAAATTTATGTTTGTACGTAGAACAAATTGACGATTTTCTTCAACACCGTTTTCCGAATACTGTACACGGTGAGGTAAAAACAACAACGCGGTCAATATGGGTTTGTTCTGAAAAGAGGACAGTTTGCGTTGCAGTATATCATTACCGAGTTGGTTCACCTCGGGTGAACATTACTAAATCGGCTCGTCTTTGCTTGCTGTTGGTAAGCTCTGCGATGCGTTTTCGTTCTATCTACTGCCTTGCTTTTGAAAGTGTCATCCTCTCATAGAAAATCCCCTACAATTGCTTAATTGTGAGAAGCATTCGGGCAAGGCGCTTTCAGAAGTATTCTGTGGGATTAGGGTGGGGTGGTCAAACAGACCAAGGTGAGCAGTCAGTAGTTTGAGACGATTTGACTATTCGTACTGGGAATAAATGTGCACGCATCTTGAAGCAATGACCGTTGGACCATGCTACGCCAATTCATTCGCGCCGGCCGACTAGATGGTAAAATATACACGAACTGAACCACTATCAACTTGTTATGTGTAAATTCCCTTGTACTCGCTTGTATGTGACGCTCCACCTGCGTTCTCTTCGATTCAACGTCCTGAGGCCGAATCGTTACTTATTGGTCCAGTTAACTCTGCCGCACTGCGGATTACGTCAGAAACACCATAGCATCACTCATTGTACGCGTACTGGCTTGCGGTGCATTCATCCTGGGCACTTCAGGTATGTTTCTAATGCCCTAAATTATTGTTTGCATAATTTGGTGGTCCACGTGTAAACATCTTGCGAGCCTTCTGTTTGCAAGCAGTTAAACTTTCCGTGGACGTGCGGCACCCTCTACCTTTCGTGGTTTTCCTTCGTTTGTTAGCGCCTTAGTCATTTCGTAACAGGTGTTCTGACTGCATCCATGACTTCGGCCGCCTAAATCATTGATTTGATCATCTGATGCATTCTGCTTGATCTCTGATTTTTCTGGTTTTCATCGATCAGCTTGTCTAGCTCGATAGAATTAGGTCTAGTCAGGTGAACGACTAGCCACTCCATTGAGAAATGGTAGCTGGATGAGTGACGGGTACTCATTAGAGACTATACATATGAACTGCATAAAAACGCATATAACAACTTGAACGTGTTTCATTCACTTTCATTGTGTCAATTGTCTAATGCCTGTATGCAAAAATGCAGCAGTTTTCGAGTAAGGACAGTGTGCCTATGGGGACCTCTGTTGTCTCCCGGCTAAAAGCTGCGAAAACTACTCTATCTATATATTTTTACTAACCGTGCATTCTTAATCCAGAACGTTCTTGGAAGCAAACTACAACAATAGCAAAAATGATAACAATAGATTGTTGTGAAAACTGTTCAGAGTGGATGTCCAACCATTACAGTTAAAAAAAACAGACTGTCTTAATCGAAGACATTGTATTTTACAAACATCGGATTCGCTTAGTTGTTGCAAACCACTGTGTTTCCCTTTATCTAACAGATGGTGTATCATGCGTTTGATTCTGTGTGCCTTTGCCATATGATCTTAACCAACCACTTCATCAACGTTCGTCAGTTGAGCTATGGTTATGCCATCATCCTGGTACGACTGCATGAAGATTTCCGCAGAAATGAATTCAGGCAGCTAATTTCACGATCTAATCAACGTAGGCGGTTTGGTTAATGGTTTGCCTTGATTATTGTTATTTTTCCGCACTACTGTCTGCTAATGTTCCAACTATTTAGTATTTTTTTTGCATCCTCTACCTGGAGTCATCATTCCTACCAGTACAAGAATTCTACTCTCTGTAGGTGATTTTGTTTCCCTGCCAAAATCGTTTTACGGAAACCAGTTTCTTGTTTCTTAACAGTTCGGCTTGTAGTAAGCATTCTGTTTCTCGTTTCAGACCATGTGGACGAACGGACAGCCGAGCTATATATCGCCCATACAGCATGCAACTCTCTATCCTTACCAGCTGGAGGGTGTTCGGTGGCTTTGGAACGCGTATCACAATCACGTCAATGCCATTCTGGCCGATGAAATGGGATTGGGAAAAACTGTCCAGGTTATCGCACTGCTGTGCTCACTTTGGAAAGAGGTACGTTTCACACACACACCCTTGTATATACATATAAGAAGGCTGTAAACCGATAAGCTATATATATATATATATATAGCTTGTCGGTTTACAGCCTTTCTCATGCCTCAATTTGTTACAGTTTGCAGCGTTCGGAGAGGTACACGACTGTTTGTCACTTATAAGTAAGCAGTTCACCGTTCGTTAATGATTTAGCTTCTCCGTAGTTGGAATCGGCACTGTTGTGGTGGTTCCAGCAGTCACACACCTGGCATGTATGACAGTCAAGTTTCTGCTTCAGGATTCGAAACCGGATGAATAAACTTGCCTTCTCACTTGCTCATTTTTATTTGCCCTTTACATCGAATAATGATTTTCGAAGACCCTCCGAGCTGTTTTCCCTTCTTTTCGTATATAGCTTAACGCAACCTGTGTACGATTTTTCGTCATATTTAGTTATCAGTGTAATTTAAAAGTCATACTTCTTTATAGCGAAATGACTACGGTCCGTTTTTAATCGTCGCCCCATTGTCGACTCTACAAAATTGGGAACGTGAGTTCGAGGTCTGGGCTCCGGAATTTCACGTTCTCGTCTATTCTGGTGATCGTAACGTTCGAGCCGCTTTGCAGTGAGTTTCTCTATTTGTATCTTTATGTTTCATTGGCTATTGTTCACTTTTAAGTATATTAGTTCATTTTATGCTGGTTGGCTTGATGTTGTGATAACACTTCAGGGTTACTCGGTGTACTGTGATCCATTTGCCCATGTTTGTCGCCACCAACTGTATGCGTATGTACTGTGTGCATATATGCCGTTACAGTTGATTTCGTGAGCAATCTAGACTGCTCGTAGATCAGTGAATAGATCTAGACACTAGAAGATTACAGGAATCATACACATCTACGAGAGTTGACGTTGTAACCTCCGGTTATCATGTCAGTCCGATTATGGTTTACGTTAAAGTTGCGTTTTCAAAAAAATGGAGCACCAATGTTCTACACTTCGTATCGAGCTTGTTTCTGTGGTAACAACTGCGACTAGCCATTACAACCAGGCCCTGCAAAGAACTGCATAACTAATCAGGATGCATGGAACTGTCTGTCTGTTGCTGCTGGACGATCATGGTCGTACACATTTTCACTGTGCAGGCGCAGACGGAATAAATAGTCGATACACTTGGGTGATACATATCAGTACACCTTCATATTCGGTTGGAATCTATGACCACCGGAACTCTGTCTTTATTTCGATTGCTTTCGAAAATCATAGCAGCTTTTCACTTTCTGTGCGTACTACAAAGTCGTCAGTTGTATAGGGAACAAGGATCTTAACAAATGGCTTTATCCATTTGTCTTCTTATTCATGTTATACCCTATTATTTCATGATCTAGAGAATACGAATTCCGTATACCCAACTCCGGAGGCGTGGCTGCATTTCATGTACTGATTACTAGTCATGAACTTGCCTGCATTGAACGATCGTGTTTACAGGGGTTCGAATGGAGTGCGTTGGTCGTTGACGAGGCACATCGTTTAAAGAACAAACAGTCTCGTGTGAGTTTTCTTCGTTTAGTTAAGAGTTTTGCCGCCCGACATTTTTCTTTAATATGTGAAGTTCCTTTATCGTCTATTCGATCACTTTCGTTGTAAGTTTGTTTTTTTGACCGCAGCTTAAACGTTTCATACCATAGTGGGTCTGTTAAGATTAGAGTGTGCTTACCGATTGCCCAAGTTGGATCTGTCTAACGAGTATATCCGTTTGCGGATAAAATTTATCGAAACTGACATTCCTTTCTACCCACTTTTGATTTTTGATGATTACCAGTCTGATCGTCTAAAGCAGCGGAGTTAAGTAGCTAATGGAACTCTTTAAAACTCCTCATATTCTCCACTCTAGTTTAGACAATGATAGATGCCCAAACCAACTATTTCCGTTAACAGGTTTGAACAGGAAAATCAGAAGTAGTTTTTTGCACAGTGTATCTCTCGAAAATATTTCGCTGCATCACATGAGGTACATGCTGCAATTTACGGTTGTATATAGAAAAGGAGGCGGGGTTGGTAGCAGTTAACAAATGGGAGTCGCCCCTTAGCGTACAAACAGACCTATTCGTCGGTGCCAGATTACCCTGGCAACTAGCGTGCACTGATGTGTGTGCGTGTATTTATTTATTTATTTATTTATTTTGTCCGTTGGCTTCACAACGTCCATTGAACTTCGTTGTGTAAACCCACAGACTGCAATACCTACTTGATGATATTCAGCGAAATATGCTAGGCAGATACATTATGCAAAAACTGTTTCTGACTTCTGTGCGTCACTCTCATTCGCTGTGACAGAAATCAGTTTGCGTTGTGTTTGGTTTATTTTGGAACATCTGTCTTTTCGTCCTGGACGTATTATTCCGTTCAACAAGGACTATTTTTTAAAGAGTTCATGAGTGCTTTTTGAGAGGAGGACATTTTACTATCAGTAAATCTGATTTGTGTCCGATAGTGGAGCGTTTTTATTTTGTAACAGTTGCCAAACTAGACAGGTACTTAGAGTTGATACTGAGTTCTCATCAAGCCCGCCCTTAGTATCTTAAGGTACTCTAGGCACTCTAGAATAAAGTGTGTTTCCGTAACAACGACAAAACCACCATATTTCGGTGAGTGACCATACCTCGAGGTGATCTATGATACTATCCGGAGACAGTTCGGACCAGAATAGCAGAAAATAAACAATCGACTAATCACTGCTAACGAGTAATCGAGAGTTGATTAATTTCAAGCTGGAAATAATGAACGTAATGATCGCACAATCTTTCGGGAGTAAGCATTAGACTTGAGTTTTGCCCTTGTTACAATTTGTTTGGAATGCACATCCTTACCACTGCTAAGATTTTAACTCCGGCCACGGTTATGTAAGGCAACCGTGTTGACTGCTGCGCCAAAGTCTACACATTCAATACTGTCAACGCTCAACACTGGTCGCTTGTGATGAATTTTCAGTTTGTCCGGTCGTCCAATTAAATCGGTCTTACATCATTCATATTACGGCATGCTTACGCGGAAGTTAGAGTAGGCAGGAATCAGATAACGATTATTTGAGCTCAAGGTCTCGATGATAACAAAAGCATTATGACCCCAGTGGCTAACACCAATCATGAAAGCCGCTCCCATTCATGTCGTTCGTCTTCTGTTTATTACCGAAAAAAAGAAACTTCTCGTTTGCTGATCCATGATGCATCTTGTAGATAGGCCAGCCCGGATCTGTAAAACTAATGCCCCGCACAACTTGACACCGAGTCCATCGAACTATTGTTCGTCAAACTAATATATGTTGTCTCACGCTGATTTGTCTTCAAAACTGAACAAACTTCAGTACTTGTCCCTGTGTCGGATGTAGCTCATAATTTGTCATGTCAGTTCGATGTGTGTAGACTGTTCGCAAACATTTTCCCGAACTTTGATGACACGCCCTACAGTCAATGCTCAGCTTGCTGTACACATGATTAACGTATCGTTTCATTCTTAGAGAAACTAGTGTTGTATGAGAGGCAGTTTCGTTGCGAGTAGTATACTACTCGCAAGCGACATTCGGCAGCAAAAGGGCAAGCCCCAACGCCAGGAAGACGACAGACCAGAAGAGACTATCGGAATAGTGTGTACGCGCTATGGGAGAAGTACCACCACGGCGAATGACAACGCACTGCCACCCAATGTGTGTGAATGCACATCAGCCGTGCAAATGAGTGTACGCGTTTATGGTCTCATGTTTGACACGACCAGAATGGGAGTTCGTGCAATAAACGAATTTGCTGGCCAAGCGTCTTTTGCGGTCACAACGCTGGATCCATTTCTTTTTATGTAAAGTGCTTGCTGTGTAGTCCTTAGAGGTTCCCTTCAACCGAGGTGCTTAATGCATAACACTTGTGACATCGTAAAAGCGTTTGTCATGCAGAGATGCTTCTTTCTTGAGTTTCCTTTCGAGGGGATGCTGTATTCCTCTTAATTAAATGTTTCTTCTGTTGCTTCCGTATTTGCGCTTCATCGCATGACACGTCATATTGCCAATAAGTAGTTCGGCAACTTTGCCAATTTAGAAGACCCTCTTGTGACAAATCTAGACTTCGGCTAGATTCAAACCAACGATAGAAACAGCATGCCATAACGCGTCAGGTGTTCCACGAACTGTGCTACGAAGGCACGCCAAGGGCTTTAAAATTTCACATTTATTTGGGAACAGCGTTTGAGCGATCGCTAAGGTTATGCACTGGCGACGCATCCCTTTTGGTCTAGAAACGTCTTCAGACCTGAGGAATCATCAGCATGAACTCTAGGTCATGACCACAGATTTCATCATTGTTGGTCACAGGTTGGACGCAGATCATAACTCATTTCGAAAAATGTTCGACGAACTAGGCAGGGGTTGAGAGCTAACTCCTTATTTGTGTTGTGACCACAATGACGCCTGGTCTGAAAAGTTGTCTGTTGTGAGGCATCCTCTACAAGGTGTGCGGTGATACAATCGCGAAGTCAAACACCATTTAACAAGGGTGACGTTTATCTATATGTTTGGAATTCATTCATCGTCAGTCTCTTTGGTGAAACGTCCCGCACAGTACATATACACGTAATCGCTTCCAGCTCGCAGTCTTCTTGACATTGAGACCTGCCGTTTGGTTTCCGCGCATTTGAGTTGTACTATACTACTCAAACTAAGGCACACGTTATACAACACTTGCAAGATGTATCAAAGTTGCGTGGACGAAAGTGGCTTCTGATGGATTCAACGGCCCAAGGGTTCAGGATATTTGGCGGTTTAGGTTATAGACTGTTCAGACCAACGTTATTGATAACTGACCGTTCAGTAGAACAGTCAACTCTTATCATTATTTTAGTTTACTCGCTCAATAAATAAATCATATCTTTGGTGCACATATCTGCTTCGGTTTCACCGAGTTTATTTCTGGTTTGAGTTCCGCACTTCTTCGGTTTGGTGGACTGGATAGCTTCATCGTCATATTGGCTTCTTGTCTGCCTTTCGTGCTTCAGTACTTTCAAGTTGATTTCTTGGTTCAGTTTTTGTCTTTGTTAACCAAGTTCATCATTTTAACCGGTTCCTTTGGCCTAAAAATGGTTTAAAGGGTTTTCAGTATATGCCAGTACCAGCTACTCACAATTTGTTCTCAAGCGGGGAATTCTCATTCTGTTTCAGACGAATTCGAATTGGCGGAAAAATCGTGTTATGTAACCAATTACTGGGCTCATGGTGATTTCAGAGTGTAACCATTAAACAATCTGACTCAAATGAATTGGAATGAGTGTCGACGTAAAAAAACGCTAAAAAAAACACGTTTTCACGAGGTTAATGAGTGTACATCACTTTGTACAGTTTAAATCATATCGTCGGTCTTAAGTATGGAGAGCACAGGTTTGCGGTTTAGAACAGAATCAATGTACGCTGCGAGTAGCCAATTACTTTGTACAATCCAGTTGGAATTTCTATCCTACAGAACATCAAGAAGTGGAGTGAAGTCATCGCTGTATCATTCTGAAGGTTAATTGTTTTGTGTGCCATGCAGTATTTGCTAGCGTTGCAATCCAACAAAGACGTGAAATCACTCAATGCTAATGAATAGTTTACGATCGGTAGAATGTTTTTGGGACCTCGCGTAACCTCACTGGATTGTTGAAATCAAATTCAGCTTGTGAATAATATTGATTGGTTACATTCCCGTATTTGTTTATGGTGAAATTGGGGCCACTAATGTTAGTCAGAGGCAGGTAACATTGACCTTCATTTCGACGACGGCCACTTATAGATCAAGCGGTTGGCAGTGGCTGTTGATCAGTGTTCTGTTTGTTTTTCGATACATATCACATTATTTTACTCAGGTTGTTCATTCAAATACTGGGATACGATTGTTGGGTTATGAGACTGTTTCCCTCAGCTACTTTAGTGCGTCCAATTCCATAGATTGATTTGCATCTTGATAGTCTTTTGAGTGCTTAGGCTTATTGTGCATATTGTCTGTGGTCTGTATCTACGCCTCAGCTTTGGTTAGATAGGGACATAATTTAGGGATGGCTGAACGTTGGCGTATAGTTTTGTAACAATTTTCAACCAGTATCGATGACAAGAAACAACGTTCCACCCCCCTTTGAAGTACTTCATGATGTGTTTTGCAGTTTCCAGCGGTACTGCACTCTTCGTATAACTAAGGCCATTACAGTCCACACTAACCTAAACAAGCTTTTTGGAGACGGAGGAACTTATCTTTGACTCTTAAGTGTTCCCACGATGCAGTATTACTCTACAGTTTACAAACTAAGCTGCCCAGATTAAGTCGTGTAAACGGTCCTCGAATATTCGTTTATCGATGTTTGCTTTCAGTTGGACACATGCAGCTGTGCTAATCAGTAAGCAGTATTGGGGTTACTGAAGGGATGTTTGGTAAGGAGGTAGCGACTAATGTGGTTCATTGACGTAGCTATTATTTGGTTGCGTCGTCAATGAGCTAAGTGTAATTAATGGGGCGAAACAGTGCAAATCGCAACAAAATAGATATTTCTTTTTATCATCCGCAACTTGGTTGGTTGATGAGAAGGTTTATAGTAACGGAAGTTTTTAACGCTGATTCCATACTGTAACTTCAGTTTCTCTCTCTTGGTTTTATGCGTAACCTGGGGGTGCACTTTTTTCATTTTTAGTGAGCATCAGTATTTATCACTAATGTATTGCTCTCGATGACTACAATGTGGACTTGTTTGGAAATTTAAAATAGCCTTCTGTTTATTTCCTAATTATCTAGATCGAATGTGGTGGTTTAGTTAATACTTTTGAACTGGCTATCCCATCTGTCACATTCGACCTGAAGCCTGACACGATATTACAGTTGTATTTCCCCTTCTCATTTCAGTGACGTGCCCCTAATATACATGTACGTATGTGGGAATGAGGCGCGGTTCTAAATACAAATCTTTATCGTCATTTATTTTTTAGCTTTTCAAAGAAACAAGTCAATACAAGGCGGGTTTCAAGATGCTACTGACCGGCACTCCTTTGCAAAACAATCTTGAAGAACTATTTCATTTGCTTTATTTTGTTGAGCCAAAAGCCGTTACGTACGTTTTATTGTTGCGTCCAGTTTTTTGTCAATTGGTTCTTTCACTTCATTGTGCTTTTTTGGAAATCACCCAATCGGTTTATAACTCTTACTCGTTTCAGCGAATGTGCATATCTGCCGTTTGCTGCCACTCTATAGAAATCAGACACAATTTCTGCGTCTTCCCGTTGAAGGTGCGTACTGTTCGTTTTACACAAGTTAAGGGTTCACCTTATGCGCATCGGCTAGTAAATATTCAAATTCAACATATCTAATACCGTGGATAACAAGAACAATGAAAGCTGCCTCATCTGTACTTTATTTCAGGGGAGGGAGTCTTCATCGCTCATATACAGAGTAACTGCATGGATAAACAGTATGTGCACACATTCAAGGCCGGACGATGTTTATTCGTTAGGTCGCTTCGGTAAACTTGAGCTATTCCGGATTTCGATTACACACAGTAGGTGTCAGAGTGTCAGCGTGATCACTTTTCATGTTCGACCCAGAAGTAGATATGATTGGGTTTCTGTGTCTGTGTACTCTCGTCGCATGCCACTTGATGGTGCGCACCAGCCGCTTGGGCATGCGTTTAACCATTGTTTTTATTGTGGGCACCCATTTATTTTGCTGATGTACATGTCACCGTAGCCCCAGGCATACTGTTTTGCGACTGATACCACTCTAATTCACATATCATTTGTAACAGTTCCCATTGACGTTGTTACACATGTACCGCATATATTCCAATGTTTAGGTGCTTAATCAATAAGGGTAACCTTACCACCGGTATCTCGTTGCATATGCATTCTTTTGTTATCGGTGAGCGGGATCAATGGGGCCTGAGTGTTCTGAACATTATTTTTACCACATTTACTGCATGTGACACCATAAAGTCAATACTTACAGTATGAAGAAAAGAGGAAGTGTAGATTACAATCTCAGTTCGGAATATACTGTTGATTTGAGTTCGTGATTCATACATGGAAGAGTAGACTAGAAATGGAACTGAGTGCGATATTACGAATGATTCGTAAGACTTGATGAGAACAAATACACTGCGCAATAAATCTGTACGAACGTCTTGTTCTTAACTAGTTTTCTGACTGTTTTCTTTCGTACATTGCTATCCGTATTCATCGCCAATTAGTACTTATCATTCATAAGCTTACTGGAGATGTTTTGCTCACTGTCATATCAGCAATGACCAAACGGAACCTATTGAGGCGCATCAGAACAGAAGGATGACGTGTTGCGATATGCTAAAGGTTCGTTCACTCTCATCGGTCGTAAATATAAAGCATGTGGGTTACATACGAATATGTCTCAGTCTTTAAAACAGCTGATGATACATCAGTTTCAAACCAGGGCAACAGGTCACCAATCTGACCCACTTGGTTCATTCAGAATATTGTTAAACTATCAGAATCTGATCTTACTGACCTTTAGCTAAGCTATGTTGATCACACCTCACCAACTGGCGTTATGGGCACAAAATTGTTTGAAGCAACCCATTGGGTTGTGTTTAATTACGTAATTCTTAGTGCGAATGTATGCGTGTCCATTCTTCGTCTATCACCATTTGTTTGCCATATGTAATCTACAAGTTTTGCATTTGCGGTCGATGAGACTAAACGAACTATTGGTTTGTTGCAGCTTGCTTCTTTGTTCTGCTCTGACGAAGTTTTTCAGTACAACCTGGTGTTTCAAGCATCGCGTATGTTGAACGTTTTATAATTCGCATATCGCACACTTTCAGCCATGTCACATGAATCATAGGCTGGTGTCTCCGACACGCAGCACACATCAGGCTCCAAACTTGAGAGAATACTTGCCAGATCAACTTACTGACCGACTTGTTGGAGAGTGCGGGCAATGACTGCGCCAATGTTTACCAGTTGCATTGGCCTCAGAAAATGATTATCGCCTGAAGGCATATGATAGATAGAAAACTTGTGGGGTAAAGTAGTGAGAGAAAGTCGCGATGGGTGAATAATGTCACTGTCGGAAGAACGATGATTTCCGATACTTCCCGGTCGTTTATGCCGCGGAAGGGGGTTGACTTGAGGGACCCCACCCCGAGTCTCTGACTCAAGAGTCGGATGCAGGGTTTTCTTGAGGGACCGTACCCAATGATTCAGTGGTCCGATCCACTAAGAATTCAAGTGTCTTATTCTGAGCACGGCTGCACGCAGTGGATGTACTCGAAGCTACATCGGGCTTTTGCGAGATACTATGTGTTTCTCGACCGTATTAGATAATACGCCGGCTGTCACGATCAACCGTTAAGCGATCGAAGTGTTCTTTGTTTGAGGATACCTTTTCTTATCCCTTTCTTCCTGATACGGAAGACAGCAGTGCCGCAACTATGAAAATAGTTCTGCTGTATGCCCATAGGATCGTGCCTCACTACCTATGCACTCTTACGCGGTCAGTAGTGCAACATACAATCCTATGAGTGTAACTGCTTTTCGTCTGACTGCTCCCCTTTGGCCCGCATGACAAGGTTACACCTGGAAGGACCGGAGTCCTAGTCAGCATAGCCCTCTGGATCGATGCGATGCACAAGCCCGACTACCACGTCAAGGTAGCAGTATACGTTAGGATCACACATAGGGGTAAATAGTTTTGTCACATGATGTTGCAGTTTATGCCCGGATCTTATTAGAGAAGTTAGAAATCGGTTAACTGAATTGGGTGATAAATTTAGGATGAAAACTATTAGTAAGTCAAAAACAATGTGTGAGCAATGCTTTCAGTAGGAACCACAAATGCTAACCGATGGAATGTACAATGCGAAATTGTAAACAACATAGGATGCACAGGGCGTATTTGAACGTTAATGGAGACGTAATTTATATGCAGGGACCACATTTTGACTTGCAAGCATTGGCCTTTGATTATTTTTAGTCGACGACCTAGTTTTTCAATGTCATCTGACCTATCTTCCTGATTGTATTTTAGTCATTAACGTTTATCCCCGTTAGTGTCATTTCTGTCAGAATGTCTACAGTTTATTGCTTGCAAGGCGTTTTATAAAGAATCGATTTTATTCTAATGATATTACTTTTCAAGCCCAACAGAGGACAAAAATGGGTCTGAGATCCGATCTGTAACAATTGGCCTTCCGTCTGTTGCTGTTTCGCCGATGCCTCCTTGGAAAGACGCCTGATGAAATTACTTCGTGTTCTCGCTTCTTACTTATACGGATGTGTAGAAACACGTGTAACTGTGGGAGTCCGCTTTTATCTCGTTTTTCCATGGCTTTTTGCTTGATTTCACCTCTATCTCATCCCGCAGGACGTTCAAAAGTCTCACGGAAAAGTGGGCCGAAATGTCCAAGGAAGAACGTATTTCAAGTTTGCATGACCAGCTTAAAAATCATCTGCTACGTCGGTTGAAAGCTGATGTCATCTCGGATTTGCCGAAAAAGTCGGAGATCACAGTTCTAGTCGAGATGTCTGTATTACAAAGGTGAGTTGTTTCATTCGTTTTCTTAACTGACTACGTTCACTATTTACTCGCACGGATGCAGTCCATTTGAAAATCCTCAGCTCGTACTAACTATTTCAAATGAGGTTCAAATCCGTCATCAAAGACAGCACCATATCAGTAGTTCACGCTGATGCTCAACCGCCATACAACCGTGGAGAAAGAATCAAGCCCTAGCTGAAAAACAAGGGTAAAAATGTGAGGAAACTTATGGTCTGAAAACGACAGATCACTAATTATACTTGCTTCACACGCAGCTCAGCAAAACAGCAAAAACATTCACACCACTGGGTTCTATTAGTTGCCACCTCACGTGAAGTCTCCAGCTACCTGCTCTGTGAATCGCGAGGGCCCCAACCAAGGGGACTAAATCGACCTACAGTAGCTAGGTTCTCTGCACTAGGTCTTCAGCTGTCCACCCCGCACCTTATATCAGTCCACCGAGGCATCAGCAAACAGTGCTCGTTGTGGCAGACGACTAGCTGGCTCCTCAGTGCATGACCAGACTATCTAAATCTGTGCTTGTTTGGAGACTAACCAATAGAAATCTCTTAATACTCACTACCTAACACTTCACTTCCTCCTTGCTTATAGGTTGATGCCAAACATTGAGGGCTATTAAACACAGAGATCGACGGTCAAGTTTTTTGAAGGCGGTTCACGTCTTCCACATTGGGCAGTCAAGTTTTACAGCCCTCCCATTTACACTATATTGGCGACCCTGAACTTCTGAATTTATATCTCTGCGTCGCCAAAGACCTCTTAGACTAGCGAATACTGCCCTAGCCTCAGGGATACAAGCTTCTACTTCATTCCCTGTACCTCCGCTGCTGTTGATGCCACTCCCTAGGTACTCAACCCGGTAAACAGCCTCCATACATTAATTAACCAACATCAAATCTACGTAATAACAGCGGTCTTGCGGAAGCACCTCACACTCTGAGGCCACAAGGCGCGTCCCAAAATAATTCGCTGAGCGGGGACAACGTACAGCATTGTATGTGCTACTTAAAACTGGTCAAACAACGCCTTGTCGTCGGCATAATCGAGATCAGTCGATACTTTTCCAGACTGGAGGCCCGCGCTCATATTTTATGTTTACTGCATTCAGTCCTCCATTATTTCGCCTATGAAAAAACCAACTGATGAACGTTCACAACTGTTGGTGGTGAAGTTGTCAGACAGTTCACCATAGATTTCAGCTTGAGCTGAAGTTTAGGAATAAAGCGCCGACAGTATTTCACACATGTTGGGTGTAGATTGATCTATTGAATCGAACACCTCTTCATAGTCGTGAAAAACGACAGTTTTTGGCCGATGGTGCGTAGGACGCTTCTCCAGAATTTGACAGAGAGCAAATTTGTTTAATACATCCTCCTCGTCCAGAACGAAACTCTGCCTGTTCTTCCCTACTGTCTTCCTCTCAAAGCTGTGATGAGTTGACGAAGTGTAATAGATGCGGGGACCCAAGTTAGGACTAGATGCAAGCTTATTCCCCTATGGTTTTCTCAGAAACCCTTGTTTCTTTCCTTGAGTATGGAAATTGTTATTGAATGTCTCATTCATCTCCTATCTTTCAACGATTTAGTAGACGGTGTTCCGGATGGGACACTCGGAAGATCCGAGGATCTTAAAGTGAAATTGCCAGTCGTCAATGTTGTACTTCGTTTTCTATAGACACCCTTGTACAACATGTATTTTTTCCAGATAATTGTACCAGCCTATGTGAGAAATGTTGGTACATGAATAATGTAGGTTGAACCAGATTTCGGTCATTTTTGACATTCTCCTGAAGACCAATGACAACCTCATCTGACTGCTTTATGTCGTCTGATCTGTCTGCAACACCACTGTCACGGGGTCTGTTTGGATGGTGAAAATAAGTTGTAAGTGACAGAAGGGTTTGTCTTGGGCATATGCAACTGTACATATTTTGGAACCCTATGAAATGAACATAGTCTGTAACAGCACTATAGTCCACCGCCCCCCGTGTTTGATGGACTTCCGACTTCGCTCACTGTTCAATTGGGCTGTCAATATTTGGAAGAAATTCCAAGATGGCTAAGCAATAACTTAATCATAGGTTATAAAAGCTGTAACTATTCCGCTGACTATTGTCGAAAAACTCCTTTTTCCCAGGTTCCAAACAGGTAAACTCTGCCACTCAGTTGCACATCATTGTTGAATAAATCGGGAATATTTGTTGATGTTTACCAATCACGAAGTACATTTTCGGTTTCCGAAACCCTCCAAAAGACTGTTATTCGTTCTGATATAATTCTGACATCGTCGTCATCTCCGAGGATACTAAGTCAATGGAGCCCTTTTTGCGGAACCTTGGTTCACTTCAGCAGTGCTTTTATCCAATGAAAGTCCCAGCTCAAACAATCCGTACTGTTCCTCAAGTTAATCCAACCACTTTTCTGTGTATTACGTCATTTAAAGTTGAAACGTGACAAACTATCGTTTTTGTTATCATCTCCGTACCAACTATATCACAACATTACGCCGCGAGTATGGGGTTAACGATGCGATCCTCTATCGACCAGAAAGATCAATACTGTCCTAGTCTCATACGGAAATTCGCCCATCTCGTTCGAATGTTTGGTATCCATAGTCTGTGTAAGCTCTTAGTCAAATTGCACTTGATTTCTGGCCAGTTGATGCCGTGATCAAAGCCGAGAGATGACAATGGACGTCTGTTGATATAGTTAATCGACGCGGCCTCAATTCAGTTCTATCCCTACCAGATAGCCCGTAGAAAATATGTTTCGCCACAAGCAGCTTTTCCCAATATCGTTTGGGTTCTCTCACCTAACTTGACCAGAGTAAGTTGTTCTTGAGTGTCCTCTGATCTGTTTCCCTCAGCTTTTTTTGCCCAAATGTCAATTAGCGACAATTTGTGTATACACGACATCTGGGTAAATGACTGGACGAAACAAACACGAACACCAGTTACTTACCAATGTACATTGGTGTCTAGCAGTAACGTCATCCGCAGTCATTGCTGTTTGGTCGAGTTGTGTCTATGGCTATGCTGCACAGTGCGAATGTCTTGTGACAATTTATTTTATGTTACAGTGCAGTATTGTTGATGTACGGACCGTGAGATGTACGCATTTGCTTCAGCCTCTGACCATTATCAATGAGCTGTTCTTTTGCGCCAAACATACTGTCCTGAAGCTTGCTTTTTTGAACTTGTACATGCTAGTACGTTGTAGTCTGGGTACTTCGTCTACTTCGATCAGTGTCTTAAAACGCGTTCTTCATAGCTTCTGATTCAATGGCCTTTGGTACATACGTTGATATGGCGGATACACAACTGTATTGACATACTACAACCGATATACTGTATCTGACAGCATACGTACGACTGTTTACAGTGATCCGAACGAACAAGTGATGTTTTTGTTGTGAAACTCAATTCGATCTGTCCTCTGGCTTTTCTACAGGACCCAGCACCGGCATCACTGGAGACTGTGAATGAGAAGTGCTCTACTTGTAGTCGCCTAATGGTAATTATAAGTGTGTAATGGCCCTGTAGTTTGGGATACTCGTCTTGAGGACGCAACGCACATTAAGCTCAAAGCTTGTGAGGTTATTCTCTACGGTAACTTAATCTACTTGTTGGAGAGATCATATATTGAAATAACTTATGATTGTAGACTTTCTTGGCTTTAACAGTCACCTGTCGTGCTGAGATTCATGCAAAAATACAGAGAAATCGGGAACCTGGAAGGCGACCTGGAGGCTTCGGAGCTATACTGAAAGTTCTTCGATATGCAATCTCTTGTTCGGGGTTAATTAATCTAATCCCATTCCGTCCTTATTTTGAAGTAGGATGATGCTGTACCTGTAAGAAAGTATAAGCCGAGTGTATATCTAATGGATTGTGCCAAACACACCTTCATAGCTAGTAATGCGACACACACTGACTTGTTTGGCCAGGTTGTACCCGGTCAGCCGAGGCCCTAATCAACTTAGTCCCTTGAAACAACGTAATGTGCGCGCCTTGTCACTCAGTCGAGGTGTCGCGAGAAGGCTCCGTGTCTATACTTGGCCTGTTTGGTCAGAGGGAAACGTTTTCTGAATAGACATTTGCGAACGTTCGTATCATGAGGTCACCGACTTCAATGTTATCACTGATCCTAGAATTAACACTATGCCTACGACTTTATGGTATTAATTTAAAGTCAATTAAATTGCATTCAAATTACAGACATGCGACACCGCACGCAACCGTCACTTAAGCAGTGCTCACTCATGGTAGTGAATTGCAGATCAATCTGTGTTTGGTTCCTTTGTTTAGCATTTTATTCTACTAGTATTTTACGAAATAGATATTAACAAGCAGTGAGTGTGTTCCAGTTAAACGCATAAACCAAACGCGGGATAACAGTTATGAGCTTCATAACTTGCATGTCAATACATGGGCCAAATTAACTGTCGAAGCTTGTGACTCACGTGTCATTTCCGGGTTGATTACGATGGGTTCGACTGTCAGACTAGATCTGGTGTATGTTCCTAAGTAAGTGCGTGTGTGTATATGGTTCATTTTGTGCATACTTATGCTGTCATTCATTATTTTGTTTGCTCTTTCGGTCACGCTTTTCTTGACTGAATAATGATTTTGGTTACTCATTCTCACACACACTATCGATGATGTGGTAGGTGTCCAATGCACTGTTTGGCTTACACGTGAAACAGTTGATCCATTACACCTCTGTCAGCCCAGAACTTTGGGTACTATAATGCTGAGCTTCGTACGGCATTATTGACCGCCGTGTACTGGATACTACATGTCTGTCGATTTTTATTCTGCAGTTGTTTTGTGGCATACATTCTCGATTGGTTACAGATATTTTCCGGCCTACTATGTGTTTGTAACTTGTCCTAATCTCGTTCTATCTTTACTGGTACTCATTTACCTTAATCAGTTATCCAACTTTTAGTCATTTTTGAATCATTCTTTAGCAATCAGTACTGCGATATATTAGTTTGTTGATTTTGATCATATTACAGTATTCTCTTCTGTACAAAGTATTTACTAAAATTTTGTTGCTTACGTAACGAAACTTCTACTTCATGTTTGTCTCGTTTACTTCGGTATTAGAAAACTATACAAACTAATCTTGACCAAAAACTACGAAGAGCTCCGTTGTGGCAGCCTAATGAACAGTTTGGTTCATTTGCAGAAAGTTTGTGATCATCCCTACTTGATTCCGGCCGGTGATGCGATTGCTCCACGATTAAACGTCGATCAGCCGAATCCGCGTTACGAGCCAAAGGCATTGGTTCAAGTCAGCGGAAAATTGGTGGTGTTGATGAAGTTGCTCCGTGGTCTTCGTAGTGGTGGGCATCGTGTACTTATCTATTCACGCATGACCACGATGTTGGATATTCTGGAAGAGGCATTGGCTAATGAAGAGTTAGTTGTTCATTTGAGGTCCTTTGCATGTTTGTCTGTTAGAATTGGTCCTTTAGCCTACTTTTTGATTAGTTCTTTGCTCCATTATTTTGTTCGTCAGATTAATTGAAAAAGTTATACCATTTACTTCGAAAGGTTTATAGTATTTACGCGACCACATCTTCGACAGACAAAATCTATACTGTCAGTTGTGTAGAAAAACTAGGATTAACCAAA
>JTDE01001512.1:61102-96243 GCA_014338405.1 Paragonimus skrjabini miyazakii | reverse complement strand
CGTCATGTCCTCTGCTCTTTCCCTCTCTCAGTCTGCTTTCCTATTACTTGTTTATTTTCATGACTCAGACCTCATCACTAGGACACACTGCTTTTTATATCTGAAAGGAAGGGATTTTATTTTAACTCATCATTCGACTACCCAACCCCAACCGATTGTGGTGCATGCTACCCAGTATTATTCCTTCGGATTCGCGCCGACTATGGAGCACGTTGATCGGACCCACGAGCGTTCCATCACAAGCCACTTGTGATAACATGAACGTAGATGTCATTTAGCTTCAACTATTATGACGGTGTTATCCGGATCTTCACAGAATTAGAAAGCAACCATAAGTCAGGGGTTTGTTGCATCACGGCTCTAATGATTCAGTTGATATTCCCAGTGTGGATAAACAATTCTTTCACAGAACGATTGCCCATTTCGAATTCATGTCATACACTGTTTAATTCATCCGTCTTGACTGTCTTTGTTCTTTATAGATGGTGATGATGAAAATACAGGTAAGTGACATACACAGACACAGAAGTCGTTTTGGGCGGATTCAATTATTTTTTACTCATTTTAGCCGTCTTCATTTACATTTTTGCGTGGTGTCCATTGATTATTTACTTGTTACAAACTGTCATCTACTCCTGTTGTGGTGTGTTTTGTGTCCACCGTGTGACCATCTTCCACTATTCAGACTTTTTCCATACTAACGGATGCTGTTGTAATCAACTTTAGACTGCCAGTTAGCATTTACCAGCTGCGAACTCAAACCCCTGTTACTCCCACTTCTCTTGTGTGGATATCAATGACATGGTACTATTCGACGTATCTACGAGTTTGGGTGTCATGTGGTAAAAAACTACCTCTTGATGTCAATTCAGAAGTTTAGACTAATGGTTGGTGAATCGATTTGTAACTAAAATTTTCACCGTTGTTACTATAGGAAACTTGGCTATTTCGAGTTTGCCGTCTAGTAATCGTTATCGGTTATTTTACTCTGTCAAGTAAACTAGATTTATGCCTGATTATTAAAAAAGCAGTTCTGAAAAAAGGACATCATTCTATTATTTTGATCCATTTATCGGGGGAGTTTGCTAGTGCGAATTTGAAGAACCCCGACTTCAGATATTCATGGAGTCGGATGTACCGTGTTTATATATGTGCTCGTAGAGTCTAGATTAAGTTATGTCGATCGATACATTTTTTCTCTCGGTTCATTTTAGTGTAAAAACTATTCGATTGCGCAAAGCCACATAAAATGGTGAAGCACCTGTTGATTGTATAATAAGACACCTATCTTCATAGTTTCCGAATCCATATATCATTCCTGTTTATTGAGTTTGGTAGATTTCTAAACAATATCACAACATACCATTCAGGTCAGCTAGTTCGTACTTTTCCGGAACAATGCACAGTGAACATATTATCATGACTTACACACTCATCTACTCAATTGAACATGTACCTGTTTGATTAGGTTATACAGTCACTCGGTGTCCCACTCGTTGTGTAAGCTTGCGTAAATGATCTTACAATGCAGAAGGACAGCTGCCGTGGAAGACTGGCTGCACTGCTAACCTCCATGTACTTGAACAAGTCCGTTTTAAGGAAACTTATTTGAATCTGTCATCTAACAAGATTTTATAGAAACGTAGATCGAGCTTATGGTTCTGTTTTATACTGTGTACATTTAACATTTAGTGACCACATAGCTTGGCAGACGTGCCACATTAGGACGGGAAGAAAAGAATAAAAAGACATTGTTCAGTGTGAGGAAAGGGAAAGTTTTGGAGAAGAATGAAAAAGTTACACTGGTGTGCGCAGGGATTTGCAATACCTGCGCCATTGACTTCCATTCTTCGCCGTATCAAACAACGTCTTCAACCAAAGGTGTTGAGTATCATGTGGACCCAGGCCAGGAAGCCATGAATGGCAAACTGATACAAGCTTCGGTGTGAGTGCTATCATGCCGCGAACCCAAGTCATACGTTGGCCACCAGGCTGCCGCTTCCAACCCAGCCCATCACTCGAAAATAAGGCACGATGTTGCAAGCGGTGAGTTAGCATTCGTGGTATGTGGTCAAGCCAACAAAGCTAGTGAGACGAGCAGAGCATGCTCAGGGGTCGACAGAGTCTATCCATTTCGAAATAACATTGAGAATCTGGTCATTGTTGACATGGTGGTCCCACCTAACACTCATCATCATCATAGACATCAATACATCATGGTTTTCATTGATGCTTAACTGCCACACCACCATGAAAAACAGCAGACTCTGTACAGAAAGACAGAAGACAAATGAAAGCGAGGGGATGGACATAACTACTAAAAACGGTACGTCTATATTCATCATCATCATCATCATAGCAGCCATGAGCCTGACCAAAAGGTACTGTGGCTCGGGCCGCCGTTCATCTCAACACTGACGTCATCATCGTCATAAACAGTAATACATCAGTGGTTCACACTGATGCTTAACTGCCACACAACCACGAAGAAGAAAAAGCAAACCCTGTATAGGAAGAGAAGAAAAAAAAGGAAGGGGGAGGGGACCTAACCATTAAAAAATAGCTACGTCTACATTCAAACATACATCAAGGCGCCTAAACCTTGCAAACAAACAACCGAGCGTCATCAGCAAGACAACTTCCTTATGGCTATCACTGCCTCGCGTCATTAAGTGCACTCACTTCACAGACAACTTGGACAAACAACGACAACATTCACGCCACTGAGCTCGGTTAGTCGCCAGCTCAACTAATGTCTCAAACCACGGACTCTGTGAGTCGCAAGGACTACAGCCCGGGAGAAGAGCCCGATCTACAGTGACCAACCCCTTCGTGAACGATTTCATTTGTCTACGCCAGGTCATCATCTGTCAATCTCGCAACTTGCACCAGTCGGCAAACAGTGTTCGGTGTGGCAAACGACTAGCTGCCATCCTTAGTACATGGCCTAACCATCTAAGTCCGTGCAAGTGTAAGGACTGAACGAAAGAACTCGTTAGACAATCAGTGCCAAACACCCGCTTCCTAACCTCCTAGTTGCTCACTCGTTGGTGCCACCCGATACGAGCGATTGAACACATAAATCGGTGGTCAACCACCTGAAGACGGTTCACGTCCTCTATTCTGAGCGGCCAGGTTTCGTTGCCGTAAAGCAATACAGCCCTCATTGTTGTCTGATATACACGATCATTAAGTTCCCGAGAAATACCCCTCCGTTACCATAGGTGTCTGAGATTAGCGAACACCGCTCTAGCCTTGGAAATACGCATCTCTATTTCATTCTCTACACCTCTGCCACCGCCGCTGATGCAGTTTACCAGGTATACAAATCGGTCAACAACCTCCATGACTTCATTATCTAACATTAAGTCTACGTAATCACAGCAATCTTGCAGGAGCACTTTGCATTTCGAGGCTGCAAAGCGCATTCCGATATACCTGGCGGGACGTGATATTGCATTGAAACAGCTGAGTCAAGGCCTCAACTAACACCTCTCCACCTTCTTTAAAATGTACCGGCACGAAGTCATCTTGACCGGCAGCCTTATTACGATTGAGAGCCGAGATGCAATTGCGAACCTCAGTCTCACTGGGTGGTTCTAAATCTACCGACCAAGGCGTTACATCAGACGTTTGTGGAGGCAGCACGGCAGAAGCAAGAGGCCAAATAAATTGACCCTCAAAGTGTTCCCCCTAACACTATAACCTTCTGGACTTATTTAAGATTAGTGTGCCATCTGCCTCGCTGACAGCCTCACTGACAAACGGTCGCCTGGGACCAGTGGCATGGATCAGCTTAAAGAACTTGCCGGTGTACCCTGAGACAGTAGCGGTTTCCATTTCCTTAGCTTTTACCACTAACCAAGCATCACGATCAGCCTTCAGGCTACGTTTCAGTTTCCAACGGATATCTCTTCTAGACTTATGTGGACTACCAAGAGGAACCTTCCGTCTGGCTTCTAACAACTCCAGAAAATTTTCTGAAATACAATGGTTGTTTGGCCCATGTACCCCTGTGCCGCATGCTATAGTATCTGCTTTCTGAATGGTCTGTGAAATTTGTGTCCAGCAGCTATTAGGATCTTCGGAGTGAGTACCAATAAGGCAGCTTTCTCAGCTGGTTTGGTACTTATGTTGTACCGATGGTTAAGCCAGTTTCTCAACAGCCAGTCGTTGCTGTCGATGGGGTCGTTGCCCAGCAAAAGTAAGAACAAAACGACAGCGTACCAACACATGATCCGAATCCAAGTATGTGCTCAAATAAGAACGAGTCTTGAATGCAACCACGCCACTTGTAATCAACAGCTATGTGGTCTATCTGAGACCATGCATGATTCGGAGCAGGCGGGTGCCAAGTACAGCAATGACGTGCACGATGCCTCAAACTAGTGCTGGCTAAAAGCAGCTTACGCTCATCGCATAGTTGCAACAATCGCCCACCATTATCTGACCGATATGACGCTATCCCAAACTTGCCACCTAAACGAGATTTGGCCTCACCAAGGCGACTAACCTGAGCAACCATAACTCCGGCCAGAACGACTATATCCGGGCCACGTGTCGACCGAAGAGGAACGGTCAGATCCGAATAAACCGCGTCTTTGACGCCGACGTCACTACAGTCAGTAAGAGCGTAAGCAGACACAATGAATAAATTTCTGAACGTCTTGAGTCTAGAGCTGGCCTTAACGGAACCTGCCAAGCGGACAGCAGAATGTCTACTGTTAACTGGAATTCAATCAATCAATGAGGCTGCAGCCGTCGTGCTAAAGACTATACGTACTCCAGCGTGACCTGTAACAACGACTGTGGAGTCACCCGAAGTGTATAACCAGTATCGGGTAGACAGTGTGGATGCTGTTTGTTCCATGTGCTGACTACTGTCCTGAATTCTAGTTTCCGTGATACAGCAGACATCGACATGCAATGAGTCTAACGTTCGTGCAAGAGCGGCCTGTTGACCAATCTGTTTCAGCGTGTGAACGTTGAGAGCACCTATATTAATTCGCATTCTAAGCAAGGGACGAAGAAGGCCTGAAGCTGAAAGGCAAGAGGAGGAACTTACCGGCCCAGTGTTACCACGGTTAGCTACATCTGTTGTGGGACCTGTGGAGTAATTATATGAAATGGAGGTCGTGAGGGGCCTGCGAACTAAATTTAATAAGACAGTGAGGAAGGGGTCAACAGTAGCATGTTTTCGCCTATCCACTTTGCTGTATGCAGCGGATAGGGCGACCCAGTTTATATTGCGAGACGGCCGATGCAGTATGGAATTACTTGTGTTGTGACTATTCATGGTTGTGTGTGGGCTGAGATACTGCCAGGGCGTTCAGACCCAGACAAGAGAACGATTAGGGTTCTCAACTAAAGCCTTCGCCCCAATTGCTTATACCGCAAGGCAGCGGGTGGATGGCAGTTTACCAGAACTGATACGTTTTCCGGAAAAAGATGTCAACCTTTTTCCAACTCCCAATCTGGTGGACCAAGAGACTGGTTTGTCAGACCTCTACCTGTCGGTCTGCTTGGTATGAGTGACTCTATCGATGTGGTGGGCACACCGTCCAGATATTCCTGAGAGTGTTGGATTAATCATGCCTTCAATTTGACCATCCATCCTATTTCGGCTACCACGTCTCGCCCGTTGGTCCGATCCGGTCGAGCGATGACTCATCCGGTCGCTCACGCTGTCCTCCATCCGTTCACTGTGGGTTTTGGAACGCAACTCCCCCCTGTGCTGAGGTATTCCGCCGAGAGTTGGAATGCTCGCACGTCCTGCCTGTCAGTCTCCCACAGTATGTCCTCTGGGCAAATGATAAAACGAAACAGGCACGCACAACAGCATGGTCCGAGTCCAGGTGGTTGCTCCAAA
This sequence comes from Paragonimus skrjabini miyazakii, assembly GCA_014338405.1. Taxonomy (NCBI): domain Eukaryota; kingdom Metazoa; phylum Platyhelminthes; class Trematoda; order Plagiorchiida; family Troglotrematidae; genus Paragonimus; species Paragonimus skrjabini miyazakii. The sequence goes on along the minus strand of JTDE01001512.1, from coordinate 90,374 downwards.
AGGCACGACAGACCTTAACAGAGTGGCGCCACCTGTAACTGACTGCTACATAATCCATCTGTGTCCACGATTGAGAAGCACACGGAGGTCTCCAAGTAACACAATGCTTCTTCCTGTGTTGAAATGCGGTGCTCGAAATATACAGATCGTGGGATGCAGTGTGCTGCTCCCGGACACCAAACTTACCTCCTAGCCGCTCCTCATCCGGAGAAAGACGACCAAGCTGAGTATTAAAATTGCCCCCTAGTATGATGTGTGAATGTTTAGTTTGCCTCAGAAGGTCAGCGATGGCGTCATAGAACGCATCCTTGGTAGCTTCCGAACAGCCGTACGTCGTAGCGTACGCCGGTATAATGAATACACAACGTCTTCCTGATTTGCGTCGATAGACTTTTACCGATGTATTGAGTCTGACAGCGCACAAGCGACTGCTCACTGGGATCCAGTCGAGCAACCATTGCTCCGCTCTGTAACTTAAGGCGATTCGCACTCCAGCTTGACCGCGAGATTCGGCTTCGGCATCACCAGAAACTGTAAGAGAGAAGCTGTTGGATCGACAGTTATCTAGGGATGAGCTCAAGTGGCTAACCGTGCTAGAATCGTAGACTCGCATCTCCGACACACAACACACAGCAAGCTCCAGACTTGAGAGAATACTTGCCAGAGCAGCTTGCTGATCGACTTATCGGAGATTGCGGACATTGAAGGCACTAATGTTTACCAGTTGCCTTGGCCTCAGAAAACAACTATCGCCCGAAGGTACGTGGAAAATAGAAGATTCGGGGGGTAAGACAGTTGGAGGAAGTTGTGTTAGATGAATAATGTCACTGTCGGGAGAACGATCACTTGCGATACTTCCCAGTCGTTTATGCCGCGGAAGGGGGTTGACTTGAGGGACCACACCCCGGGTCTCTGACTCAAGAGTCGGACCTGCGAAACGACAGGTTATAGGGTTTTCTTGAGGGACCGCACCCATCGATTCAGTAGTCCGATCCACTGAGAAGTTGGGTGTTTGCCTAGCCCGAGGACTGCACGCAGTGGATGTACTCGAAGCTACATCAGGCTTTTGGGAGATAACAAATGTTTTTGACCGTATTGGATAATACGCCGGCGGTCACGGTCAACCGTTTGGCGATTGGGGTGCTCCTTGTTTAAGGGTACCTTTTCTTACCCCTTTCTTCCTGATACGAAAGACAACAGTACCGCAACTATGAAAATAGTTCTGCTGTATGCCCATAGGACCGTGACTCACTACCTAAGCACTCCTACGCGGTCAGTAGTGCAACATACAATCCTATGAGTGTAACTGCTTTTCGTCTGACTGCTCCCCTTTGGCCCGCATGATAAGGTTGCACCTGGAAGGACCGGAGTCCTAGTCAGCACAGCCCATTGGATCAAAACAGTACACAAGCCCGACCGCTTCCCCAATGTAGCAGTATAGGTCTATGTTCAAACATTCAACATTAAGGTGACTACGCCTTGCAAACAAAACCTAGCTGTAAATGAAAATAACGCGTTATAAGCAAGACAGCTTTCTTATAGCTTTCAGTGCTCAGCGTCATTAAATACACTGACTTCACAGACATCTCGGCCAAACAACGACAGTATTAACGCCAATGAACCCTGTTAACCGCCATCTAACCTAACATCTCCAGCCACCGACTGTGTAAGTCGCGATGTCTCCAATCCGAAGGACGAACCTGACCTACAGTGACCAACCCCTTCGTGAACCACTTCATTCCTCTACGACAGGTCATCATCTGTTCACCTCGCACCCTATGCCAGTCGGCTACAGAGTCGAGAAAGAGTGTTCGATGTGGCAGATGACTTGCTAGCATTCTTAATACATAGCGTAACCATCTAATTCTATGCAAAAGGGAGGGTTGGTAATCACTATAAAACACCCGCCTCCTTACCTATTCGTTGCTTACTCGTCGGTGCCACTGGAAACGAGCGGTCGAATGTAGACTTCGGTGGTCAAATATCTGAAGACGGTTCACGTCTTCTACCCTGAGTGGCCATGTTTCGTTTGCGTAAGGTAATACAGCCCTCATTGTCGTTTTATGTACACGATACTAAAGTTTCAGAGAGCTACCTGTCTGTCGCCATGGATGTCCCAGCTTAACGACCATCGCCCTAGCCTTAGAGATACGTGAATCTGTTTCATTCCCTGCACTGCAACCGTTGCTGATGCAGCTTCCCAGGTATACAAACCGGTCAGTAACCTCCATGGTTTCATTAGTTAACGATAAATCTACGTGATCACAGCAGTCTCACAGAAGCACTATGCACCTTGTAGATTTTAAAACGCATTTTGAAGCATTTGGCAAAATTCGAAATAGCTTCAAGTGCAGTGCTGTTTGTGCTACGTGGAACGTGTCAAACAGCAACACCCTGTCGTCAGCGTAATCGAGATCAGTTAGGTTTCCATTCGATAGGAGGTCCTCGCCGGCGTCTTGGAAATGCCATAAACAGTTTTCCATTATGTCATCGATGGCAAACTTGAACAAAAATGGTGAGAGAGGACAGCCTTGACGTACGCCGCTCATGATGCTGAAATTTTCAGACGGTTCACCCTGAACCCTAACCTGAGCTGAAGTATGGAAATGAAGCGCCGACAGTATGTTCACTTACTTTGTCGGTACACCTTTGCGTTTAGACGAATCAAAAAGTGTAGATCAATCCACCGAATCGAGAAATATGGCGATTGTTGGCTGGTTGTGTACACGACGCTGTTGCATAATTTGGCGAAGATTAAAACTTTGATCAGTATGTCCACACCCAGGGCGAAATCCTGCCTGTTCTTCCAGAATGTCTGCACTCCCCCAACTGCAATGAGTTGACGAAGTATAACAGATGATAACACCGTAGTAATTAATGGGGTTAAGCTAATTTCTCTATGGTTTTCGCAACCGCCCCGGAATCATTCCTTCGATATTGGAACTATCATCGCGTGACTCCAGCCTGGAGGGATGGTCTCCATCGTCCACACAGTTTGAAACAACTAAGTCAAAACCTTTACCAACGCCTCCCCATCTTCTTTGAAAAGTTTCGGCACCAGATCATCTGAGGGTTGAAATACAGTTGCAGACCTAAATCTCAATGGGTGGTACGAAATCTACCGACCAAGGTGCTAAACTCTACGTTCGCAGTGGTAACGTAGTAGAAGCAGGAGGCCAGCTGAGTTAATTCTCAAAATGTCCCTCCCAGTGCTCTAACCTTCTAGACGTACTATGGATGAGTGTGCTATCTGTCTCGCTGATAGCTTCACTGACAGACGGTTGTCTTGGGCCAGTAGCACGGATGAGTTTGAAGGGTCTGTGAATGTTGCCTGAAACACAGGCGGTTTCCATTCCCTTTACTTTTTCCATTAACCAAGCCTCATGAGCAGCGTTTTGGCTACGAGTCAGTTTCCTACGGATATCTCTTACAAAATTGTTGTGTAAACTACCAGGAGGAATGGTGCGTTTGGTACGCAACAACTCCAGGGATTTCTCCGAGATCCATTGTTTTTTTTGAACCCGCAAACCCCCGTTCCGCGTACTACAGTACTTGCCTTATGATTGGCAATTACGATTTTTGTCCAACAGCTTTAAAGAGCGAGAACCAGTAAACTTACTTTCTGTACTAGTTTGGTACTCGTGTTTTACGGACGGCATAGCCAGTTTCTCAATAGCCAGTCGTTGCTGCCGGTGGGGTCATTGTCCAGCTAAAATGAGAACGAAACGACAACGTACGAACGCATGATCTGAATCCAAGTGCGTGCTCCGGTGAGACCAACAGTCCTGAGTGAAACCCTGCTACCTATAACTAACAGCTGTGTGGTCCATGTGATACCAGACCTGATTCGGAGAATGTGGGTGCCAAAGAAAACAATGGCGTGCACGATGTCTAAAACTAGTGCTGGCTAAATATAGTTTATGCCCAGTGCACAGCGGCAACATTCACCCACCGCTATCCGAGCGATGTGATGCTATCTCCAATCTGCCACCTAAACGAGACTCGGTCTTACCAAGGCTACCGACCTAAGAGCTCATATTTCCGACCAGATTGACTGTATCCGAACCATGTGTCGACCGGAGGAGAGGGATCAGCTCCGAATGAAATGCGTCTTTTATGCCCACGTAACTACAGTCAGTTGGAGCATAATCAAACATGATGAGAAGATTCTCGAAGGTTTTGCATCTGGAGCTAGCCTTAGTAGAACTTCTCCAGTGGACGACACGAAGTCTGCTGCTAGCAAGAATCCAGTGTATCAATGCGACCGCGGTCGTCGTGCTTAGGACTATATTTAAACCAGCCTGACCCGCACCGACTGCTGTGAAATCACCTAGTGTATAATCAGAACCGAGTAGATAGTGTGAGTGCTGTTGCTTAGACACGTTGACTATTGCCCTGGACTATAGTCTCCGAAATGCAGCAGACATTGACATTCAACTAGTCTGTACTTCGTGCGATCGCGGCCTGTTAAGTTATTTGTCTTAGAGTGCGAACGTTGAAAGCACCTACAGCAGCCTGAGGCTGAGTGGTAAGAGATGCGACTTAATGACAGTGTTACTGTGATTATCTATATCTGTTAGTGGACCTGCAGAGTAATCACCAGAAATGGGGATCGGGATGGGTCTGAGAGCTTAGTTTGATAGAATAGTGTAGGAGGGTTCAGCAGTAGCATGTTTCCGACTATCCACCCTGCTGTATGTAGCCGATAGAGCGACCCGGTTTATGTTGCGAGACGGCCGGTGCAGTGTGGTATTAACAGTGATGTGAATATTCATGTTCGTTGGTCAGCGGATCATAACACTGAGATACTGTCAGGACGCCCAGACGTAGATAGTAGAACGATTATGGTTCTTGACCAAAACCTTTGGCTCAAAATCCTGTATTACAGCGAAGCGGGTGGATGGTAGTGTGCCAGAACTGGTACTTTTTCCGGAGATGGGTGCCGAACTTTTTCTAACCCCATACCTAGAGAACCAGAAGTCTGTGGTTTGTCAGACCTCTACATGTTGGCTTGCCTTATATGAGTGACTGTCGGTGTGGTGACTACATCATTCACTTTAATCCAATAGATTGTCGAAATGTGCAAGCCGTCAAGGTCCATATTTGTTTTATCGATGCTTTGAAGACGCTGATGGTCATAAACGGATTCTCTGTGAACATCCTCCGCAGGAATGGACATGATTTCGGAGCCGTATAATTGGACCGCCCTTACAGTGGCATTGCACACTCGGCCTTTCACAGAAAGGTCGGTATCATGCCTACGCCACAGATTGTGTAAGTTGGCGAACACCATTTGAACCTTTTCCTTGCGTTTTGTGATCTCATCAGACATTCCACTAGAGCTGATATAGTTCCCGTTGTACGCAAACGTCTCGACCACTTCCAACTGCTCACCGCCAAGGGTGAGAGCAGACGCAGAGTCTTGCCAGTCTTTCTACGGCACTTTACATTTAGTAGCTGCGTAGGCCATAACAACTTGAATACTTGAAGCCTCTAATCTGTCTGAGATTTGCTGCACTCCCTATGAGCCTTCACATGGTAGGGCGATGTTGTCTGAACACTGTGTTTCGGAGTCAAGTGCTAAGGAGCAGTTTGTCAGGTCACACCCTAGAATCTCGTTTAGAGCAGTATTGAATGGGAGGGGAGGCCAGACAACCTTGCCGGATCTCACTTGATATGCTGAGTCAATGATGCTCTGCTATTAGTCTCAACCGGGCCCGCAGTCTGTTAGTTGCTTTAGGGATGTTCACATATTCCTCGGTTATTCTGCTCCTCTAAAGACAATCCCACATTGCAACCCTGTCAGTTGAGTCAAAAATCATTCCAATGTCTGGAAAGACAGTTGTCAGACTTCACCATGAATTGCGGGGTTCGGGAATCTGGCGGCGTGCGAAGGTTTGAACAGTGCACCCACGACCATGATAAAACGTGGGCTTTCTCCTCACAGATTTGCTGTCTGTGCGCTAGTTTTGATAGGTCAATTTGCGTTTGACAACGAATTCACTTCGACTATATCCACGAGTGATTTGGTGATGGAAGCCGACAGGTGGCACATTAACTCTCAGATTGTCGAAAATCTGTGCATTCATAATTAATAATTGTGGTAGAATGAAACACACTTCTCGATTACGCAATTCGAAGAATGGAGTTGGTCGGAATAACCCCACGCGAAGCATGCGTTTCAAAAGAAACCTAACCTACAAGGCGGTGTAGTGGAACTTTTAACCGTAATAGCTTGAGTATCCAATAACAAATAACAATATCTAAATTATAGTCAACGAAAAGGTTAAATTAATGATTTGGATCTTTATTGGTGGGGTCGGTGTACAAGCTTAATGCAGTAGCGCCCGTCTGGACAGTGTCCTGTCCTGTTCAGTTGTCATGTTCTTTGTTCCGATCCGGGTCCAACCGCGCCATTTGTGCTTGTGTATTGGTCGCACTGACTCACATCTAGTTGGAGCGTTCAATCGGCTGAGTGTGCAGGTGGTGACCGCGTGCGAGTGCGTTCCGATGTGGAAGAAGGATTTCGGGCCGATGGATGTGTGTACATGCACAGGTTGGGACAGTGAGCGTCACTTAGGCTTGTCACGTGATGCGCCGCGTGAGAGGGCGAGACGACGACTACAGAAGTAAGGCGAATCACCTAGTTCTTTATCCGTTGGCTGCAGGTAACCAGTAGTTTGTTTTTTGCCCCGAATGAGGTTGCGGCAGACAGTGTAGTAGTTCGAGAATTTACCAAAGAAGGCAGACCTGGTGTAACAGATCTGTTCAGTCAGGCAGTCGATGATCTGCAAGGGGTTTTACAATTCCTGTCTGTTGTAGTGGGTGTGTGGTGACCAAATTGTTTCATATGCCCTTTGATTTTGATCTAATTATTCAGAATATGCGGCATACCTTACTTACTCGTTGGAGCTGATGATCACCACTGTAAATCGTACACCTTTTTTCCGGGGATTTGTCCATGGTCAATGGATACCGGATGTGTCATTATACTAGACATACTGCATACTTGTTTACTTCTGTTGGAGCATCTGAGACCTTTTTGTTGTGGGATATCAGGTGTCGTGTCGTATTATCGTCAGCTGGATATTGTGGCGTTTTATGACGATCCGGCTGCCAACCCTCAATCCACCACGTTCTGACGGTACTACCGTTGTTTGTCCGCAACCGCTTATTTGCTTTTGGAAACCCGTTCAGTTCGTAGTTGGTCTTCACGTGATAGGCCGTTCAATAATCCGCGGATTTCGAATGAGTCCGTTGGCATTGAGCTATGTTACCAGCATATCTGACAGTATTTATTACGTTACTGCTATTTTTGTAATCGCTTAACTTTTTCTATCCTTTTTGAAGAAAAGCTAGAAGAGCAAGATGTACTAATGGTGATGGTGGCTGCTCCTACGAATTGGTATTACTTTTATCTCGTAATCCATTGTAGAACATTTGGTTATTCACGTGTCACTTGTAGACCTATTTCCCACGGTTAGAATGATAAATTCATAAACCGTCGTGTTGCCATTTTTTTTATTCCTGCTTTTTTCGTTTACAGTTTGATATTACTTTGTTGTTACGGCCTAACTTTCCCCTCCCCCCACCAGAAAACTCGGAGCGGCTTGTGTATGATGACGAGGCTATTGCTCGCTTACTTGATCGGTCCAGTTTGGAAAGCACTTCCGATGCACCCAAATCCGGTATCGATGACTACTTGTGCACATTTCGTGTTGCTCATTTCGATCCCATTACAAAAGCAGAGACCACTTCAGTCAACCAGGCACCTGGAGTAGAAGCCGAATCTGCCGAGGAACATAAGGTTCAAGAGCAGCCCACTGAGGTAAGATGCCGGTGTGGAAACATTTTGCTGTGTTCACGCTGCTGTCTGTATGACGCACTTTTCGTGAACATTTTGTGTTCTTTTTACCAACTGACAGTTGGTAGACTGTCTTGCTCACTCCAGCCAAGTTTTCCCAATTTTCCATGGCTTTCTACGGTTTCTGTCGATAGTTTTACTGCTATCAAGCTCTACATACTTCTGTTCTCCTTATCAGTAAACAGCTTTTGATGTGATCCTTGTGTGCTAAGCAGTAATTTGCCTCTTCAAACAATTATATGACGACCCACGATTGCACGAAACGTAATTATGATGGGCATTTCACGTTTATGTGCAAACGTTGAAGTTTATTACGTTTCGTCTATATGGTTATTTGATAAAGTTGTAGAGGTCTCGTCATTTAGCCCAAAATTTTGCTGTCCAAAGCGTCTTATAGTCAGCTTGTATTTGACATTCAATTCGGAAACACTTTCGGTCGACTAGACACCCTCGCGATCTCATTCCAAATAAAATTGAAACAGTTCGAGACGACGTTTATAAATGCATGCCATCAGTCTGTTAGTGTATACCTCACTAGCGTAGAACTGCCAACGTCTTCCTCAAAAAGACCAGCCGTTATGGTTGAAACGTAGAGTAATACAACTTGCCCGTAATGTTGTTATTCTCAATCCATTTACCGGTGTCCGGACGACTTTCTGTATCCTCGGTGTCAGCACAGATACCGATTCGTCATTATCATCAGCTGTTTCAGTCACTATAGGCTGAGGTACCCACCTCCATAGTCCTGTTCTGATGAGGCAGAAACAGAACTTGACATGTCAGACGAAGAGCTGATGTTTTTGTGTGAAACACTCAGTGCTAAGAGATATTCCGACATATCTTTAGCTCTTAGTATGGAACAACCGGCGTCGTAGGACCGTGAAACTTCTGTCGGGTGTAAAACCGTCTATACATAATTTCCGCACAAAGATGCAATTTCAAGTGTTTTGCTGACCAGAAAGCTCGATAGGGCGATTGGGATGACTTTTCACACTGCATAGTTAAGGTTGTCGTTCCCCTCAAAGTCAGTCGTACGCATTCACTTCTACTATTACTGCTTCATTTTGTATTGACTCATTTCCTTGTTCTTGTGGAACAGGTTACATCGGTCGCACAACAACGCATTTGTAGGAGAAAACAGGTAAACACCGTTCTGTTTGGCTTCCAATTGAACAGGAACGGAGGATCTCGAGTGCAGCTTTAGCTTGCCTAGTCGATTCAGGTCATAAAGTCAATGTAGATATCACATTCAGGGTAATCTACCGCATTCCGCTTGTTCACTCCAGAGATGTAAAATGTCGTATCTTGGTCGATTGCCTTCACTTGCTGTAAATCGTCGAATACGGCATCAGCGTATTTCAGAAGAAATGCGTTGGAAGGAAGAGGTAAATTTTTGACTTGAAGGGAGAGGAGTGACGAATTGTTCCTGAATTATTCTGAGGAATAATGCACATTCTTTGGGAAATGACTATGATTGCTGATGGGTACTTGATAATCATTCACATTTGATCGTAGCCTTCGCCTTCGGTTTGACTTTCCAGTCAGCCTCTTTCAAAAATAAGCACGAGATTCGCGTTTTTCTCTCCCATTGGAACTCGTCATTAGTGCATATTTTTGCCACTGTTAGAATTAGAACTCCGGGTACGCTTTCATTGGACAGCCGTGTTGACCATCTCGCCATTAACCCCACATTACGGACGACTGATTTATCATAGCTGAACGCCTAACCACTCGCCTATGAGTGATGGTCATATTGTCCGATCGTCTTGATAGAAGATATAGTAACCGTCCTGTTAACTCCATTTGCTAACTCCGCGATTAGGAGTTCTACACTAGCCAAAGTCTCCGAATTCATAAAATCTGCTAGACCGACCAAAAGTCTATGTGAATGCGAATGCTACAATCAAACATGAGTGATGTTCAACTAGAAATAACTTTGAGTTTACAGATGAGTAAACATTTACCATCACTGGCTGAACCCTCTTTTTCTTCTGTTGCTGCCCTCGAGCTCTTTTGCCCTTACGGTCTGCTTCATTTGTTATAATCTAGTGTCACAGTTTGTCAAATTGCAACATTGCTGTTGGCAGTCCTCTTGTCAATGTAACGGATACTCTTGTCTGTCACCATACCTTGGACACATTCTCTTTTGGAAAGCTGGTTGTTTTATTTTCGTCTCATATGGTCAGACCGTCGTAAGCATCTCTCTTTCAACGGACCTTCCTTTTTTACCGTATGTCGTTGACACCATCTTCCGAGTTTCGGACGTCTTTTTTCTGAACTATAGTTCCTTATCGCTTGGTAGTTACAAAACTCTGGACGCTTTTGTGCAGTTTATAGCTTGGGAGACTACAATGCGACAAACAGCCGTTTGAAGCATTTTACTGCTTTTACCGTGTTGCTGCAAATACTTATGCCTTTGTGTGTGTGACAAATTGTTAACTGGTATATCACGACTCGCTACTGTCCTAGCATATTTTTGTCTGCATATATTTCGTTTCTAGAATTTCCGTCAAAGTTTTTGATCGTCTGTTTTCTACATTATGCTTGAATTATTCGGTTGGGTGCACTTTTTCTTCAGACCCTCGGCTATGCAGCATTCTGGGACAAACTTTTGCGTGAACGTTATCAACGATTGTGTGCTGTTGAAGCCGAAACAACTTCCTCGAACTCAAGACGTGTTAGCAAAGCTTCTTGGAGACTTCAGCAGCAAACCTCGTACAATTCGTCCTCGTCGTCCTCTTCCCGAGACAGCGATCAAGAGTCCTCATGTTGGATAGATCACACGGACTCTGAAGGAACACATACTAACTCGACAGACAAACCACATGCACCTGCACGTTCAAAACCATCATATCGTTCTAAACAAGCGGGTTCTATGGGTTACAGGACGCTGGATATCTGTAAGCGTGTGAAATCAAGCCGAAAACATCCTCAGAGCAACCCGAACGGACAACCTGATTCTGCAAATGAACGTTCTAAGTCTCTCAGTTTCAAAAATACACGTGCGCGGCGTAAGTCAGAAGAGCAAAAACATAAAGGGAAATTGTCTCATGATGAGTCGCTACCTGGTCTTGGTGAGGACTCGACAGATTTACATTTGGAAAGCGACGAAGACCCAACGTATGTACCTTCTGGCGATGAAGATTCAGATGAGATATTATCAAATGCCCAATTGTTGGGAAAATGGGTAGGTTTCTGTGCAACTTTGAACGTGTCCTTTTTTTAAAACTATTGGTTCCCGCTGTGTAGTGCTGCTAGGAAGCTCGTACAGACCGCCCAACAGGAATACAATTTTAAGTTTTACGTACGGCCATTGTGACTTGCTTTTTCTTTGTTTACCTGACAAACAAACGCTTGCTGGCTGTCTTGGGTTGATCCGTGATATTTTGAAGTCCCAACGGATTTGTTGCAAAGGAGCAGTCATCCATCACGACCTTCAACGACGGCAATTCGATTTCAGCGCGTTAGAAAAAAGGCTTAATATCTAAGGGTAGAAATTCATATAAGTCCCTGCAACCTCAAGAGTCACGACTCTGTCGCTTAGTGGATAAGTATGTGAACTACACTATCTCTTATTCACAGGTCATTCGTTCGTTTCCTCCGTGTGCGTAGTGCTGATGAGATCTGACAAAGCTGAAACGGCTGTTCACCATTTTGCTAGTGTTTACTGGGACCAAATGATTGCATTACCAACGTTCTCAATTCGGAAATCCTATGGAATGGTACCCACGTATATTCTAGGGAGGAAATCTATTTAGATAACCAGTTCTACCGGCATGGAGATAGGAGGACGCACGCTGGCCTCAACATATTGTCGATTATTCTAAGTTTCACGCAGAAAGTGCACAGACACGTGAATTGAAGTTATGTGACTCCTGTGTAAAAGAAGAGGAACGCTGCCCATTAATTACGACACACTTGTGGGTCTACATTGCCGGGATGGTAACAAAACGATCTGCCGATACATCTGAAGTGAACACTTGAGCGGGTCGACGGGTGTTTTGACACAGGTGGATCAGTATGATATGAACGCATGACTCACATACTTCTCTCAGTTTGAAGTCATGCAGGCTGATAACCATTCTGAGTGACTTACTCACATCAAACCGAATCAGTTGATGGTTCACTTCAGCTTACAAAAATATACAATCGAAACTTAACGTTTAACATAGTTTCTTCATTACACTTATGTCCCTCGTTATCCTCCAATCACTGAGGTTGTTTTGTTGGGACTAATCCAATCGTATGTTCGGAACAAGTCAGGATACTTCTTTTTACGCAGTTGATATGCACTTGACAGTTGTGACGACGGCTAATTCGGTGTACGGCTTCCTTAATAATCCGTGAAGTATACAGTCGGTTATTGAGTACGTTTTACTTGGAAATATGCTGGTCTCGTTCTTTCTAAGATAGCTGATAACGATGTTCCAACTCTTGGATTGATGTCGACCAAAAGCGTAGCGGTTGACCACGAACGACCACGGTTGAAGAGCCACTTTTCAAGGTCCGTAAAAAAACAATACTGATGCTATAGTTATTTTCATTCTCACGTCGCCAATTACTTTCGTGAAGTCGGCGTATTATTAGGCATAGTACAAAGTCCAATTTGGCCTGATCGTGTTTGAGACAGTCGTTCAGGTGACAACAGCGGAAGTGGCATTATTTTACTGGTGACGATGAACACGAAGATAATACAACTTACTTGGACTGATACAGGTCATATTTGTTGCATAGAGCTGGTCACTCATAATGGCTGCCTGATTGGGTGGCATACGTTATCTTGATTTCTTCGGAAGCTGTATTAGAAGAAATGTGTACACCAAAAAGCCGAAGGTCTTATAAGAATTGGAATATTCCTTTATTTTGGAATACAGTAAAAACATTGTCTATTGTTGTTTTTGTTTATTGGTCATGTAACCGAACATGACCCGGTTTGTAAATCTGAGGTATCTTCGTCAACGCTGACTAATCATGAACTGGCAAAGTTTACAATTAGGGTTAAAATTTAAACGTGAGATTTCTTATTGATGGCACTCCTACAGGCTGCGTTATTTTGTGTCCTCGCTCAACCTATTCGTCGGATTGAATGTCCCCATTCCAGTCAGTTGGTTAAACTCGTGAATGTGGTGAGTGCTGGGTTGGGTGCAGCCACGGTAAGGCGAACCGAAGCTGTAGGAATCTCTTGAGAACTTAAGAGGTGACGAAGTGTAGGGAAAGTGGAATGACAAGCGTCTTATTGGTTGTCTTTGTGTAGATTATCGTAGCGGATACGTGGCGCCTAGACACGTTTGTCAAGTTAAGGGACTCGGGATTGTTTGCTTTATTTCTTGAAAACACCTGGGTGGCTTCTAATTTTTTCAAACTCTGGCCTGGGCTATACTAAGTCACTGTAAACCATGAAGTAAACGTTTTCACATGATAGACCCTGGAAATTTCCCAATGGGCTGATGACAACGAACACCATGTCTACCACACTTAAATCGTAAACCGGTATTGCAACTTCATGTAGACAGTAACAGTGTTAACGAAGCTCCTCCAACTGTAGATGATCCTATACTTCCGTCTAATCTTTGGAGATATTGCGCCGTCTTTGCTGGTTGTGCCCTTCATGAATAGCCCAAACCTTCAGATTTTTTCACTATTCAGATAGAGCACTTTTAACCTCTTCCGGATATGCAACCTATTTATACTATCCAAAAAAGACGTGCAACCCTCTCATTTTTTTGTGGTTATCATGAGTTGCTTTTTTCCCAATCATTCGTTTCAGCTCCATAGTTCACTTTTATTTATTCATCAGATGAGGTTCTGAAAAGAGCATTTTTCAGATTTCCCAAAATGACAGTGCTAAATTTAAGGGCTAGTTCACAAGGGTGAAATGCATAATTGTTCAGGCAGTTTCCATTCATATTTTTTCCAGTGATCTTTCTCATGCTTCTGCCTGACCTTTTGTATGTTTGAAATAGTCCTTCCTTTTGACATGAGCCCCAACAAACGCCTTCATTTTACATCATTCTTGGATTCCTGAACTAGTAGGCACTCGAAGAACAGGAACATTGTAAACGTAATTGCAAAGTGTATGTGCATATGTTCGCGACATTTGGAAAATAGGGCTCCGTATGTTTGGAGATTTTTGAGTGTGCGGACCGGCGCGAACTTGGAGATGAGGGACCAAAATCCATGTTTGAGCTTAATTAAACGGTGGATATTTCAACACGACTGAATTTTGACTAAAGCAGCATCCTTCTACTGTTTTTTTCGGAAGCTGATACATGCTTTGGGCCAGTTTTGCAGTCTGATGTCAATGTAAAAAATTTTCTATATGCTACATCCCTGTTACATGCTCTCCTTCGCAAGGTGGAATTGCTGTATTTTCCGTTCGATCATGAACTCTTGCTCGTGCTCTTAGAAACCCACAAACCTACTAAAGTTGGTTAGTGATACTGTTCGGCTTATTGTATTGCATTAAGGATACTCCTTTCATGATTCTTTCCGATTATAGGGCACACTAGCTCATCACGTATGGACCTTCTACTCACTCATTGAAGTTGGTCGTCAGTTGCACTTTTCGTCCTAATTCCTCCCCCTCGTTCTCATCTCAAGGAGCAGGACTGTCGATTCTAGCAGTTTGTCCTGTCCTTATTGGGTCTCTTCTAACACTGTCTAATCGTGTAAGTACCTCGACGTTTGCAAAGAGAGAATTGCCCTAACATGAGTATTTTAAACCGTATACCCCGGTGGTTTCCAATAGTTTCTAGCCTGCTCCGTCCCTTAGGTTCGTAACCACGATGTCCACGCTTCTTAGTTTCCTAAATTGAGCTGTATCGCCCCCCTTGCTGACATTAATTAATACTAAAATCAGTACATCGATGGATATAAATACATTTGTTACACCGGGTTCCTGTTGACAGCCTTCCAATCGTCTGAAGCTCTTCTTTTTCGACGCCTCTTATCTTCACATTCTCCCGCATACATAAAGTCTTGCAAGCTTATCATCGCTTCCACGGTTCATTCGCGAACTTTAAACTGTTGTGAAAACCCGTGTGCACTACGGGTGTGGTCAGTAGCCTATCCAATTATAGAAGAGGCACGCCACTATCTACCCGTCTTGTATGTCTATCTTTCTTGAACACCGGATGTCTTGCTAGTGTACAGTAGCATGGTTGTTTTCAGTTCACCAAATACGCTAAATGATTGTTAAAATAAGCGACCTGTTGGACAATAAATCAAAATATCTCCAGAGGACAATGCGTAGATCTGCTCAGGTACATCATCTTCATCATAACAACCATGAGCTTGATCAAAAGGTACTGTGGCTCGGGCCGCCGCTCACCTCAACAGTGGCGTGGAATATTCTAGAAAAAACGTTACTAAGAAGGTTGAACATTATTAAAAGAAGACTAAGCGGAAAAACTAGAAATGGTATGGATACATGTACGCCATTGACTGCGATACATCGCAATCTCGGATAGCGTCTCTAACCAGCGGTTTGAATGATCACGAGGACCCCATCCACGCAGGCGACATCTACCCACTTTGCTCAGTGAAGCAGTCAGGGTCTTCATATTTCGTTATCACGTTGTTGCTTGACCACCACGCGGTTTTACCCAACTGTTGGTGGCCTCAGTATATAATGCCCGGTACGGTAAACGATTAGATGACATACGGAGCACGTGACCCAACCATCGCAAGCTGTGTAACGTAATTAGTTGACCAATTGATCGCGCATCTCGAGCGTTCCGGAATACGCGTCGGCGAACTGCCACATTGCTCACGTGATCAGTCCACTTAATATGGGCCAATTCGCGGAGACAACGGTGGTCAAACACAGCAAGCCTGTTGATACCTTTCTTGTGAATGGGCCACGTTTCCGAACCATAAAGCAAAATGGAACGCATACAGGCATTATATACCCTTTCTTTCAGTGACAGGCGGACGTCTTTTTGACTCCACAAATGACGCAGTTTGGCAAAGGCGATTCAGGCCTTTGCTATCCTCACTGATATCTCATCAGCGATATTACGGTCTGACGAGATAATGCTACCCAAATATGTGAAACTGTCCACAGTCTCAAACGGATTACCTGCAATAAAGAATGATGTGAATGAAGTGAACGTTGTACCTTCATCTGGCTTTTTTCACGTGTCATAAATCCATAGTTGCAATGCAACGTTTGTTGACAGACGACAATATCGTTGTAGACTGTGTTTGGGTTTGGTTATTATTCCTTATCGAGCATCCATATTGAAGTTGGTATCGACTTTGTTTATTTCCGAGATATGTAAGAGAAATGGAATAGTTGGGACCGTCGACTAAGATCGTTGAAAAGTGGTTTGCAATATCAGACACCTCATCGCAAAATACTTGACGCGTTTCACCGTTTGTCTTTTCAATCAAGTGCTTCGTGCCCCTTTCCTTCATTCAATTTCTTTAAGGTGTTTCTTGGTTCTGATTGTGTATTGATTATGTATTGTTTCCCATAATCGTTTTTGTCCACCTTTGTCGACTCGAATGGCTCCAGCTTACTTTACTCCTGGATACTTGTGTGTGTGTGTGTGTGTGTGTGTGTGTGTGCGCGCACGGCGTTTATCGAGGTGATGTTGCTTTGGCAGCAGCCGAACTGGTTTTAAGCATTGCCTCTTTAATGCATTTTTTATGGTTTGGAATTCCGTGAATTTCACTCACTCACAGTAAACACTAGTAGAGAGGCTTGGTACTCTGTTCTAGCATACATCTCTTAACGTCAACCTTTTGTCTGTTCTGTTCAACCCTTAAGATTGGCTTTGGTAATCATCAGTGACGAACGACTTCTGTTCTCCATTTTCTCTACTGTGTACATAATTACCATGATGCGCTAGACTTTTGCAGTACACTGTTTACTACTACCAGTTACTAAATTCTGCATCGTGTGCGTTGTATTATTAATTATTGTTAATATATTCTCATCAGAGGTGGTGCACTCTATGAAAAAATACGATGAATATACCAAACACTTAGGTCTACACGCAACGCATACCTGTCAGTTTCTATCGCTATTCAGCATGCTATAAAACAAATTGATTCCTGTATTTATTCTGTATTATTCTTTAATCTTTGGTTGTCCCATCGATAGGTAAGTAAACCGGAAATCACTTTGGACAGTTTTATTTGTTTCTACCGTGGACGAAATCTTCACAACGTTGTCGTCATTCAAACTCGGTTTGGAGATTCGCATATTACCAAACTCTCATCATGAATGCCTACAAAAGTGCACCCGAATCGCGGAGGGCATTGTATCATCTTTTGATATAAGCAACGTTGCATCGGGATTTCTGAAAATGATCAGCAATATCGTACAGATGGAAACTAAGTGTTACATTTGTTTTAGATATAGCTATTACGATATTTAAAATAGAGGACTACAGGTGGATGTGTTTTCGTTAATTCTTACTCAGGTCACTACATTTGTAAAGGCGTTTTGATCAAGCGATCGAGTGAATTCACGGAGGGCTAGTCTTTTGTTGATGGTGTAAATAGTCCATTATGTCAAGAGGGATAATACATCACCCTTTGCACTACGGAAGCTGCTGATTTCACTTTGATCAACACAGTATCATTTAACCAAAGAAGCTTCGTTCAGACATTACGTCCACCTTGGCCTTAACTCGATCGGACCGATGGCTAACCTGCGCGTGCTACATTTGTGTATTGCTAGTGCACCACTATGTGGCAAACCAAGCCGTTTTTCTGCCAATTATTTTACAAAAGCACCTGAGTGCTGCCATGTCATATTATTCAATGACAAATGAAAAGTGTTCTACAACATCACATCATGCAACTATTTTTTATTGCATACAATCCGAGATTATGTACTATTGTTGAGGTTAACAGAGAACCTAATTGTTCAGCTGACTTTGCCGAATTTGCAAAGGCCCTTGCCAATTCGATCGTCAACTGAATGAATTTGTTTATCCTAATTAATTTACCATGAACCTAATGATATCTCACAACGGTGTATATTCTTATCTATCTGAGTTGGTACTGTTTCCGGACGGTTCACTCCAGTTATACGACACATAGACCGAACCTGGTAGACCTGCTTGTTTGTGCGTGACAAACTGACGTAAACCGGCTTACAGTCTACCCCCTAGTTAGCGTTATCATCTTTGAATCGACAGTTGTGTGTGTGGGAATCCTAATCGAATTGACACCGTCAACAACACTATAGTAGTCGTTAATGCCGATGCTTAAATGTCGTATCTTGTTAATGAAAAAAAGTTTTATGGGATACAACTCATAAACTTCCTATGACTTAGTCCAGGTATTTAGGAACAGGGCGTCTACATCTTATCAGTAAACGAACGAGTTTCGGACTTTATTAGTTTTCTTTACGTTTTAGAAAATTTGACTAGACAACCACTACCACCCATTCTTCCGCCGTGTTTGTATTGTGTGTGTGTGTGTGTATTTTGGTCAGTATTTTCCAGTAGATTTATCTGTTCTGACTTAAAAGACGTTACAAGAATTGCATTTCCTATCGAGGTTTGAGCAAGTCTGTAGGCCATTTTTATGCTTTGTGTTAGAATGAAATATAAAACCATCCTTTTCGCTTCACAAATTTGAATGGTAAAACTAAGTTATTATTGGTTACATTCCGTATGTTTTCAGCATTTGTAATACAACAAAATGGGGATATAAAATTAAAATGATACATTAGAAAATGGGGCGTACATACTTGCTTATCTGTCGTAAATCCACGCCATAATTGCACAAACCTCTTGCTAGCAAATGTGATGGGATTGGACTAGAATGGTTCCATGATTGGAGAAAATTCAGTCAACCAGAGTTTACGCGCAAGCTGTTGCAGACAGAATTGTGATCGGTCGGCGGCAAGTCATCAGCTGCTGTCTGAATGCGTATCAGATTCAAACTACTGAGTTGCTCCATTCAAGGTCGTGAAAAGTAGCCACAAACCGGCCAGTCAAAACGCAAGTACGCTAGTCAACCGACAACAATCGTAAACACTGTTGTTTCTCTATAAAAAGGTGCTGTTTTTCGCAATAAATTGATATTGCTTAGTTTTCTGGTTTTCTGTATTCGGTAACCCAGCACGCAACAGCTAGTTATTGCTGAGAATGTTTTTTTAATGTCCCGAAGTTCGTTTTTTGTCAGCAACTAGACTAACCAAGAGTACTCAGTTGTCTTTTTTCACGCGATTCTGTTTTCTTGGCTCAGCGAAAACGTGAAAAGAACAATTGTGATAACGGTACGTCCTCTGCATCACCGTCCAGTGAAGATTTGGGACACCTACTGTCTGAAACTACCATGACTGATCTGGGAAATATTTGTACCGAAACGTGCAAAACAGCATTTTGGCACCCGGTGCCAGCTGTGTTGGCGAAATGGCGGGAAGTGGCAAACAAAATGGGACCGAAAATCACTTGGGAATATGGCCATATGTTCATCTACGGCTTTGGACCCGATGATCGTCAGTCTTTCGCCAACGCTGTGATGAGGTTAGTGTGTGGTCCTGTTATTGTATTCAGCTTTAGACTCATCTACCGCATTGGTTTTCGCCACTATCGAACATGCACTATGCTGTAAAAGGTACTCCCCTTATGCGAAATTTAAAAGACTGTTTTAGTGATCACATTTCGATTTAAAAAGTTTAAAATGAATAGTTTTGTTTGATAAAGGGTCGTTACTTGGCCCAGTACTATGGACCACGTTCACCCTGTTCGTTTCAAGAGCCAGGCCTATTCTGTGTGTTGGTGACGCAAATGACACCAATGTAAATTCCGTGCACTATGTACTGTGGAAACCAAGCTTGGATTTTAGAGACTGAACTGTGTGCTCCTAGCTATTTCTACCATCATTGTTACAAAAGCAGTATCGGGGAAGCAATTCTATTTATACGTTAGGACCATCCTTACTTTTGAGACCACGATCATCGGTATTGCGAATCCCTCACGCGCTGCCGTGTTTCTGATCGTTTGCTTATACATTTTGCTACTAATTTTGACTGATCCATCTACTTACGACCAATCAAATGCTTGATTTTGTTGTCGTGCTACATTCACCCTCGTTGTATGCATAACCGTCTGTTCGGTAACACACCTGTTTGTGTAAGCCGAAATTTGCCAGACCCATCTCAACCACATGTGACGTTATCGACTCTGTTTGTGCATTCAGCACTCCATTACGTAATCTTATTTTGGTTTGTCAATGCGATAGCATCCTGACACGGTCGAGGTTTGATCTTCTGCTACGCTTAACAGATTTATCCGTTTTTGAGTTTCCTTATTCGTGATCTATCTTTACTAATAGCCAGGTTGAATAAACGGTTTACACATCGGCTGCAATAGTTGCGGTGAAGTTGAAACAAGTTGCTTAAGCGTCAAGCTAGTTACACGATGCCTGCCGTTGTAATGTTTACCAGAATTGATTAATCCGCTGTGTAAGCGGCTTATGCCTTTGGCAAACTAAAAACTATCGTATTCAGCTAAGATCAAAGATTTTAAGCCCCATCACATGCGTCGAAGTTTTACGTTTTAATTGTGCCGATGAACGAATCTTCCGATTATATGTTTGTTATATTGATTCACTTGGAGGTGTGTATCTTTCCTGTGAACGGTCTCATTCTAAATAGTGTCATGTATTCAATTGTTTCCATTCTTGTCATCACAACAAAACTCTGTTCTACTTTTTGACCTCTTACATAGAAACCGATGTTTTGTTTTTGACTTGCTTAATTCGATTGTTTAAGGTCACATAATTCTACTGTTATCTGTCTCAGATATGGACTTCCTCCACCTGGAATAGTACCACCACAGGACTGGCTCCCTCCTAATCTCTACTACAAAAGTCCTCCCAGAGTGTTCGCATATATGACGCTTTTTATGCAGCATTTATATGATGATCCGAACGCAATCGATGATTCTGTTGATAGGTGAGTCAAGCTATATCACTGACAATAATTGTTATTTGCTGTCGGACATCGTCATTCTGTTTCCCCCCCTCGCAATCACGTTTTCTGCTATAGAGCTTGTCAATGTTTTATCTGCTCAGTCCGACTAACGATTGTGCTTTGAAGGGGATACCTACATCCCCTTCAATTTCTGGTCCTCACTACCTTCTGCTTGTTTGCGTTTGTCAGCTTACCCATCTTGAATCCTGCTTTAATTTCGTAAGACCTCGATTGAATCGCTGGCATTCAGTAACCCACGTCATAGAAATCCGACACTGTACTCTAATCTTAGCGTATATGATTAGCAAAACTTGACATTGATAGTGTTCAGTGCTAACTGTGACTTTAGAGATGGGAAGCTCACATCCCGAGTATGTGTACGTTCACTTCTTTTCGAAGTGGGCTAGCCGATATGCTTATCCGAACGTGAAAGTTGCAGTCAAATGTGAGTAGTATTCAATCTTAAATAAAATCTCAGTCCTTCGAATTTTTAACAACAGTTTCAGATTGTTTATCAGTTTAGTCATTTTGCAAACACATTATATGAAGCGATGACTGATTGCAGTACGTTATGTTGCAGTTCTACAATACCAGTTGTACATGAAAAATTGTGCGATTAATGATTAGCAGAGACAATATGTTAACAGTTCTTTTTCGGTTGGATTAAGATTGTTCGGAAGTTAATCGAATAACTGATGGCATAAATGTGGTATATCCCGTCGAGGTACTATTGAAAAGACTATAAATCGCTACAGAAAAACACCTTGAAGTGTACCATAGTTCTTTGTCACGAACCACAATAATGAGAGAATTGGATTCCATTTTTAAGTTGTTCAACGTTAATTTCAATCGACTCATAAGTTGCAGCCAAGTGTACCCGGTTTTTGATCTTTTTATGATACTTTAAGTTTTATACTTGTTGCTCAAATACACAAGTTCAGATTTGCCCACTTATACCCCAGTTTGGTAAGTATCATCGAGATTTTGATTGTTTGATTATTTTTGACGCTTCCACAGTTGGTCAGATGGTCTGCCAAAGGAAAAATTGTGCGGTTCTGCAGTGCTTGCTCGTATCGCGATGATGACCCTTATTCGCAATAAAGTCATGCAATTCGAAGATGTAAACGGAGTTCACAGTCGGACTTTCGAGGTTAGTTTACGTTCGATCCTCTTTTTTGGTTCTGTCTCGTAACTTGACTCTGGTTTTTGGTTGTCGTTTGAACGCAACGGTTCTTTTCTGAATGTTTAAGTTCTGTTGACGTCAATCCGTCTTTGTCACGAGAGTCGGCGTGAGTAAGGTTGTCTTCAAAATGGTCTGTTGTCGATGGCTCCGTTCGCGCGTTGCTTCACATATACTACTCACGGGATTAATTTCCAAACACAATCTACGTCCAACCGTTTTTTTATTTAACTTTTCTCGTGAGAGTGTTGCGCTTATTACTGAATTTTGGGACATCTTTTCCCGGCTCCTATTCATTGAGAACTTGTCTCGTGACACTTCTTTCGGGGTAAGATTGAGAGATAATCCGACTATATATGGCGTATGACTGAAACTAATAAATCTAGTTCTTAGTTTAACACTTTTGATCACTTCATTTGGCATTCATCGTTTGCATTTATCCACACACATTGCAAATGCCCTCAGCGTCTGTGAAGGTACTTTAGACGTTGTGGCTTTCCTCCTTAGGCTCATTTCCTGGTCGCTGCTATGTGTTTCGGTTTCGCTGGGTCTCGGCTAGGGGCAAAATCATCTGATGTCTCCGATCAGTGTGGATGGCCAGTACGTCAGCTCGGTTGATGTAATTCTTCCAATGAAGCTGAGACGGGTGCTCCAAACCCTTGTACTAAATTGTTCCTCATTTGCTTGCCATCCCTTCTGTTCTCATTGTCTTCAGTTAGCATGTGGCTTGGAAGCGGTCAATATTTCGATGTGCGCAGCACTGCACAACCAGGCGATGTAGTTTGAATGACTTCATAGACAACTTATTTTAATTCATTCCCACAAATTCCCTGCGTCTAACTTCAGCGCGAGTGGTTCGGTTGTTCCTCCAAACTCAGTCAGCGTTCCCATAGCATTTGTTCATGACAATTTGTCTATCTTTGTTACGACTTCCTGAGAGAAAAGGGACGAATAGAAAGACCACATGCAAGTATCTCGATGACGGACGGAACACAACGACATCGCAGTATGACACGAAAATCAGAGTGCAGGTATCGGAACCCAACTCTCGCAACTATGGACCTCCTCAGCAAATAAAGCAAAAAACGACCTTCAAACTAGCTTTATTTGTTGCTCAGCCCAAAGGCGAAATATTGGTGCATAGCAGATGTATTCACAGGTTCTGAGTGACCTTAGAGCTAGGCCACTTAACGGATCAGTCAGAGACGAACACCAAACTCTAATTTTGGAGAAAACGACGGGCTTTCAAATGTCTTGAATAATCCAATTTTCTTCTCAATTAAGGTGATTTCTTGGAACAAGTGTCTTTTCCCAACAATCTTGTCTTCTGCACTCAGTAGTTCACTGATTTTCTGCCCCGTGAAGGAAGGGTGTTACATACGCCTTTCTCTTAACTTGCTTGACAGTTAACGCTATGTTTTTGTCAGTGGTGTAGGTTTTGTAGGCCTATTGTCGTCATACCGGTTGATGCTACTCGAATACATATATTTCATTACACTCTTATTGACAGAACAATCATGCTCTGTGCGGTCCGCAGACTTAAAACATAGCTTTATACTTGCATCATCTCAAACCTGCCGCTTGTTTCATGGTTCACTGTTTTCAACCGCTGTTGTGTGCATACCAGAAATGCTGTAGTCACCTCGCCGAAATTGAAATAACCTATCATCTAAAGCGCACATTCGATTAGTACGTCCATCGAGAATATTGGATGAACATAGCTAAGCGGGTCATTCTTACTGTACATTGTATTTAAGAATGCATAGAGAGAACTCACAGTACATTAGGATGCAGCACTCCCCTAAGGAGAAACACCCTCACGAAACGGGAAATTTTTTTTGCATTTGGTACCCCAGCTAACGAAATAAACTTCTCAGATCTATTCATGAATACTACTTCAGGCATAGGCTATCCCAGGAAGATTTGATAATCTTGAGGACCATACCTAGTGGGCCTACGAGTTGGCCCCAGAGCAGAGCACTAATACACATAACTCTGTTTCAATTATGCACGTTCGTGGATAAAACAGATTCTTGGGGACAGTTATCGTTGGCTATGAGGCTCGGACCTGACATGAAAGTGGATACGGCTTTCACTTTCAACTGAATTCACTTCTAGGTGTACTCACTTCACGGCGTCACTGGCGTGAGTGAGTAAGCTATGCTGAATACCGTTCATTCTTCGGTCAGTCGATTTTCACATGAGCTTGTTCTATTTCTCACTTCTGCGCTCGATTTGACACCATATCTGAAGCGCCTGTATGGTATGACAGAAATGAACAATGCAGTCTGTATAAGATAGTCCAAATATTAGCAGGACTTTCGTTGTAAGACGACTGGGACTCCCTTACGGGGTTGTATTGATCGATCTGGATATTATCATCTTAAAATGTCTGATCATTCTAGACGGATAGTAATCCTTACAGTTTATTTTCGTGCGTTACGTTATTTTGCTGAACTTCACTATCGAAATGGTGTGGACTGATCACAGTTAAACGGATAGTATACATGAACTGAAGCATAGTCACTTTATACTTCAGTAATGTCCATACCATCTTTGATTCGACCACTGTGGATTTTCCACAAGCATGCCCTTCCACCTAACCTCCTATGGCGAAGTCGTGCCTCACTAATCCTTCATTCGCATCTCGGTCAGTCGTTGGATTTTCGTTTTTAACGATCAACATGCCAAACGCAACGGAATTGTGTTGTTTCGAATGTAATGGTGGCCGGACTATGAGGTCATATTCAGCAGGGTCCATGTGGCCGATCAGTATCAAGAAGGGAACGTCGTCATTATCGGGTTGCTTCTTTCACTCGGAACAAGCGGGTGTCTAGCTAGTGCACATGCAAAGTAAACTTAGTTGCAAACAAGATTGGTGCCGAACCCTTTTTTTCCCAACACTGTACGGCATAACAAAACTTGCTGACCAGCCAAACGGAATGCGGAAACACCCGTTGAGTTTGAGTGCTTAATACCTCGGTCACCGGTAACAAATTTACGAACATAAACTCCTCCTGGCCTGCTTCTAGAGAAGGCTTTGAGTATTCCTAGCTCTCAAAAGGTACTGTGTTGATATCTGAAATATCATGTGTTTTGAGTAGCTATCACTGTTTTTTTGTATTCTTCTATGCTTGACAATACTACACAAATACACCTTATGTTTTGTCCATTTCTCTGAAGGCTGTGAGCACTCGTTTTAAATTCAGCATCAATGAGGGTGGCTTGACTCTGTTACGACCAACCTGGTACGACGAATGGCAACGAATTAACGCTAAAGTAGAGGACGTTATGCCACAATCTCGCGTGTGGAATGTTGCTACCAAGAAACGCGAGGAAGTGATGCACCATCTGCAATACACGTGGCACTCTCGCCATGACTACTGGTTATTAGCCGGAATTCATGTTCATGGCTATATGCGATGGGCGGATATTCTGGCCGATCCAAGGTTTCATTTGTTGAATACTGGTTTGGAAGGTCTCTTAATGGATAATGAGAAAAAGAATGGAAATTCGAGATGGGGTGAGTTCTCCTAGGATACTTTGACCAAATCGCCGACATGTGATATTGGAGCACACTAAAGGTGGAAATCCAGCATTGGGCTGATCAGATGGATTGGCCGACATTAGCTTTTGATTGGCTGCTTGATGGCCAGTCACACGGAACTCTCGAAATTCATGTCTCACCCTGAACAGTGTCCATAGCGAATGAAACCAAATAAACAGGTTATTCTTGGAATGCAATTTTACTGTTCTTTGACCTATTCACAAATCGTCCAAATGTCTAAATCTCTGTCATGTTGTGGATGTTGAGGCATAATTGTATATCTCAAATAGCAACTTGTTTACAATGTTCCTCTCTTATTTTTGCGATCGCAGTACACAGTGATTATCCAAACGATATGGGAGTGTTGAATAACAATAATAGTGGAAACTGTAATAGTTTGTTTGCTACCGAGAGTTGCGGTGTTAACATTCTGACTATAGTATAGGGAATATAGAGTACGGTTTAAAAATAACCACATCGACTGTCCAAAATGGGGTTTCAACTTTAACTCCAGGTGCCATCGTAAACTTTTATTTGCGTCTAGGCAATTAGATAATGTCCGTCTAAGCTACATAAAGCTCAAATTACCCATGGTAACATGCACCATCATGAGGTGGAATCCCACTTTGTCGACATCGCTGCTCACCCGGAAATGAAACATCTCAGGGCACTTCTTCTTGTGATTTTTGTGTCGTCTATCGCATTGGTTGCTCTTCCTTTAAATTCATGAATATCGATCGTAATAAGAATATCCATTACTGATTAGATTTAACGAGATTAAAAACAGTCTGGTGATTCTTTTCAGTTAGAACTTAATTTGTTTCAACCGTCTTCTCGATTGCTCATCAGTAATCAGCCTGAATCGTTCAGCTAGAATTAGCAACATTTCTTAGGGCAGTTGATGGGGGGTCTACTGTGGAGAACCCCCGAGTGTCGATTATCAAACACTCAAGTTGGGAGTGCCTACATCGTATAAATAGAGAGCTATTACAAACGGACAACTAATTGTAATGCATGTCCTTCACACTCTTCGGTATCACTTTCACAGTCAAGTTTCATTGGTCTTCCCTACTTTTTGCATGACTACGAAAAAACGGTAGCATTCGCGCCGTTGAATCTGATTTCCCACCTTCCCTCGTAACGTCTGCTGAAGACTGTGAAGCCACGAGACTCTCATTCTGGGCGTTGATTACCACCAGCGGCTTCCACGTTGATCAGATGATCGGCTAACTATCCGACACTTTATTCCAATGAACTTGATGCTCCAAAAAAGGCAAACAACATGTTTATCAGTAGATTTTCAACCTTCTCATGTGATCTGACCGTCTAAATTCGTGTCTTCTATGTTTAGGTAACAAAATTCATTTGCAGCCTATTACGGAAAACCGATATCACCGAATGCATTAAGTTCAGCTCTAACGTCTGCTATCTCTGCCTATTTGGATTGAATTACTAGGCCTTAGCAATAATGTCACTTTGAAGCCTGTTATATGCTGTTAATTCAGACGTCCATGATACCTTCACTCTCATTACATACACATAAATCCCCCTCGATAGCTCCACACGGTAGATTTTGGGCACAGAACACTAACGCTTCTTACTTGAATGCTTTGTAACAACGTGGTGCACCAAACACCGGTTACTCTCACCTATCTAGTAAAAAGGGTTTCAATGCGAGTAGGTTAAGTGGCTGATTGCATATCACACCAGTACGCGAAAACGCAGCCGTCAAACCATGTTCGTCCATCTCCGAATGATGATGGTCGACTCACATGCAATTTTCTAACTTTAGGCGTGCCATCCAAGTACGTTCTCAGCAGTCAGTGATGCTTGGTCAGTCATTCAGTTTGCTCGTTGATTAGCGCTTCAGCCTGCCGATCGTTTTAACGTGTTACCAACTGTCCGGCGCATTCGCGCTGTGCGTTTGATTCATTGAGTGACAATCCATAACTCGACTCAAGGATGTTATACGCAAGCAAGTGATATTAGACATGTTTTTCGCTTGACTTATGTATACTAAGCTATGGCACCTACGGTATGCATAACTCACAACCTTGTGTATTGCTATCTACAGATTGGTGTGACTTTTTGGCGTTTGCTAGAGAGATGGATTTTGCTCCATTTAGCGAGTAATATTTTCTAATGGCTCTGCTGAACTGAAACAGAGTTTCGGTTCACCGACAAAAATCTCACTTTTTGGCACGTAATATTTGAACGAGTAAAATTTCTTTTTCTCATTGAGTACTTTAGGATGGCCAGGCGTTACATGTTTCATACAGTATCAGGGTTCACTAGAACCTGGCTTTCGAAGGTTGTTTGTCGCAAGCATTTTTTACTCAAATATCCGACTCCAATCTGTGGGTTACGTTAATGTTTGCTGCTTGATTGATTGCTGTATGCAACCGAAGATATTATACGAGTCAACTGTGGTTACGACCCATGATCCTCGATTTTAAAGTAATCATCAGCATAGACAGCAATACATCATGGTTTTCATTTATGCTTAACTGTCACACCACCATGAAAAACTACAAATCCTGTGCAAAAAGAAAATAGAAAAAAAGGGGAGGAAAAGAGACATAACTAATACAAAAGGATACGACTATATTCAAACATTCAATATCAAGATGCCTACACCTTGCAAACAGAAAACTGAACTATAAGTGAAAGTTAGGCGACATCAACAACACAGCTTCCAAATGGCTTGCACTAACCCGCGTCATCAAGTACACTCACTTCACAATGACAAAATTCACGCCAATGAGCCCGATTAACCCCAATCTAACCTGATGTATCTAGTCAGCGACTCTGTGAGTCACGAGGTCTCCAGTCCAAAGGATGAACCTGACCTACACTATCCAACCCCCTCGTAAACGACTTTATTCCTCTACGACAGGTCATCATCTGTTCACCTCGCACCCTATGCCAGTCGGCTACAGAGTCGAGAAAGAGTGTTCAATGTGGCAGATGACTAGCTAACATCCTTAATACATAGCGTAACTGTCTAATTCTATGCAAAAGAGAGGATTGAACAAAATAACCCGATTGGTAATCACTATAAAACACCCGCCTCCTTACCTATTCGTTGCTTACTCGTCGGTGCCACTGGAAACGAGCGGTCGAATGTAGACTTCGGTGGTCAAATATCTGAAGACGGTTCACGTCTTCTACCCTGAGTGGCCATGTTTCGTTTGCGTAAGGTAATACAGCCCTCATTGTCGTTTTATGTACACGATACTAAAGTTTCAGAGAGCTACCTGTCTGTCGCCATGGATGTCCCAGCTTAACGACCATCGCCCTAGCCTTAGAGATACGTGAATCTGTTTCATTCCCTGCACTGCAACCGTTGCTGATGCAGCTTCCCAGGTATACAAACCGGTCAGTAACCTCCATGGTTTCATTAGTTAACGATAAATCTACGTGATCACAGCAGTCTCACAGAAGCACTATGCACCTTGTAGATTTTAAAACGCATTTTGAAGCATTTGGCAAAATTCGAAATAGCTTCAAGTGCAGTGCTGTTTGTGCTACGTGGAACGTGTCAAACAGCAACACCCTGTCGTCAGCGTAATCGAGATCAGTTAGGTTTCCATTCGATAGGAGGTCCTCGCCGGCGTCTTGGAAATGCCATAAACAGTTTTCCATTATGTCATCGATGGCAAACTTGAACAAAAATGGTGAGAGAGGACAGCCTTGACGTACGCCGCTCATGATGCTGAAATTTTCAGACGGTTCACC
>JTDE01001512.1:21265-48600 GCA_014338405.1 Paragonimus skrjabini miyazakii | reverse complement strand
GATGTGAAACGTCATTGAGTTTCTAGATATTTGTTCAGCCTTTTTTGTGAAGTTTCGATATGCGAGGTTGCTAGCCTGACAAGATGGGTGTTATTCCTGGGCAATTTTTCCTTCAACAGCAAACGGTAAAATAACGATGGGAATCGGCCTGATCTTACGCACTCTTGATAAAACCCAATAGTTGAACGTTCTGTTGTCGTCTTACACCGTAAGGTCACCAATCTGTCCAACGCTCGAGTCGTATGCGCAGGGAGTCTTCGCTTGAGAAATTTAAAACATTGCGTTCCCTTGATCCAATTCACCGGTAACGATAGAAGACACGTCGCGAGTTGATAACATTTCGTTTACTCTCTTCCATCACGAACGTAAAGCTGGAATATATAGGACATGCGGATAGCAACAACAATAGAAACAATCAACAATTGGGTTTACACAAAACAAGGACTGTTATCAGTTCCAGGGCAGGCAAACTGCATGAGTCAACAGTTTATGCACACACAGGACCGGACGGCGAGTAAACGAAATGTTAACATCTCGCGACGTATGTCTTCTAGCGTTACTGGTGAATTGGATCAAGGGAACGCAATATTTTAAATTGATTAAAAGTGTTTCCCTTATTTTCTTTACGGAGCGTGTTACATCACTCTCCGATCCGTATTTTGTTAGTGCTTTGACAACGGAGGACAAGCTGTAATGCAGCTGGATAGCAGTCGCCGGAGATCATTGACATTCGACTTTTTATCTGATAACATGTTCATTCACTTGTCTTCGTGACACCAGTACCTCCATTGCTCCATCCGTGAATCCGCCTACTCTGAACCCAAAGACGTTCGCACTGATGGCGCAGTTAAACCCAGTTTCACGAGAATATAAGTTACCTATTTAAACTAGCTTAAACAACACCAGGCTGGGAGTTCAATCTCTTGATCAAACGAGACCATCTTCTAGTCACGAAGCTGCGTAACGTGAATCACGCTAATTACGGCAGTTTGAACTGTATACATACAGTACAGTATATTGTATGTATACTCCAATAACGACGAACTCGTAAACCGCTGTTATACTTACTCTGGAGAGGTGGTAAACCAGCTGGCTGTTTGGGTTTATATATATCATCTCAGAATATTGACGAGTTTTGTAAGTTCGTTTCACTTGCACTATTTCCGCCCATGTTTGATTACCATAACCCCTTCGCTCGTTATCTGATCTTCACTTGTTCCCGTTCATTTTGCTCTAGCTGTAGCTAATCTACAGGAGATCCTAGAGGACATTTACGCCGACCTTCCCTGTTTACCGGCCTCAGTTATCTGTGCCGAACCTGAAACTCCTGCTGTGTCATCCACTTGTGACCCACCTTTGAACACTCCTATCTCCTCCACTTCCGACAGCGAGGAGCGCCCCATCATTGTTGAACGACAATCAACAGTTGAAGACCTCCCATCGCGCCCAAATACCGCAGCTGCAACCCCCACTTCGGCTGCTATGGCGGGCGAGTCGATTCAGTCCGCATTGTCGTCGGGTGATTTGCCATCCTCCACCTCTCGGTCTCCAGTTCACTCGAAACTGTCCCCGCCCAGTCCAAACGACGTCGACAACAACAACAAAGCCGTTATTGAAATATCAGACGATGACACCTGATTGTTCTTGTTCGCATTGGTCCGACCACCTTTGTATATGTGGCTTTAAATAATTTCTTGAATATATTTATATATTTCTCTTATTATCACTATGAGTTTTTCCTTCAGGTGACTGTGTTAATCGTCGTATTTTGGTGCATGTTTTTCAGTTAGTTGCCTCTGACGAAGACTTCTTTCGTATGCATATTCTTTTCTTGGTGTGTTTGCCTCGTGTAACAGTGGATGTGATCGCATTTGCGTTCGTTCTTGTCTACATAGGATCTCTGTCATACGGCATTGAATGGGTTGATAACGAAACAATGGTATTATATGGTTGGTTCTGTTCTCTTATCTTGCAAGCTGTCTGGTATTCTGTCATCAAAAGTTCCTGGTTTTTTCCTTAAACCTAGGGAAATGGATTGTTAACTGAACAGTGCTTAATCTGTCTTCGGATTACTTATCAAGGAACGGTCTTCCACGGAGTTGCTCCGATATGTAATTGCTTGCTGTATGCACAAGTCATCGCAAGCAGTTAGCGGCGGTAATAACAAAGTTTGACGGATTCGCGTTTAACAGACTTGTCAAATACCGTCATACCCATCTGTAATACTCTGGTGGGGTTTGTTAATCGCCTTTTCATAGGTTTTTTCTGTCATGATAATCTCTTCCAAATTATGAGTGGCCGAGTAAAAATCACCGTAAATGTTGGTACATTACGTCAGTCCATTATGAATGAGGCCGTTTTGCTCAAAGCTTTGGTGATCCAAAGAGTTATTTTTTTGGTGCGTTTGACCCGTATGTATCACATCCACGTGGAACAACCGTTACTTCATGTCGTTTTCGTGGCAGCTTCCCTATTCAGATGCAGGTGTAATATTTGTACACATGCACAGAATTTCGTACTTTTGACAGGGGGAATTAATTTGGTTTTGCTATGAAGGTATATTCGCTTATATATAGCACCTGTTAGCTACTTTTGATGTTATTTACTTGGATTGCCACATACATTACGACAATTTAGTTAATGGAGTGACATCACTCGTTTATTTGTTGCACGCAAGTAAGGATTAAAACTACGGACACAAGCGGGAAAATTCTCTGCGGCAATGTGTTCTGTATACGCACTCTTAAAGCGCAGCAGCTCGGTCATACGGCTCACATCAGTGATTGCCACGGAACGTGTTTTCCTCCCGACGTCCATTTAAGCATTTTCATATCCAGCATTTTATCTCATTCGTATTCTCCCGGTTTTTATTACATTGGTCGGTGGCTCTCTGGGATTCTTTTAGTCTCCATTTTCATTAAGTTACACGATTAAAAAGTATTATCATGCTTTGCTTTGATATATAAGTAGGTTTTTTTTGCCAGCTGTGGAGTTTATCAAACCTGTCTGATATTTCTATTCCAGCTGTAACGGGATGTTTACCATATTCCTTGCTGATTCCCTGTTTTAGATGTTTGAAGCATGCTTTTCTCCGACAATCTTCCGTTACGCTAAACAACGTTGAGTCATGTGACTAGTCCTGCACGCTTTTGTAAATTACAATGTACGCATTTGTTGATGAACTCTTGGATTGTTTGCACTTCTCCCCGTTTGACGTTTGCTGTCACCTCATGGGCCTGTTGGTCAGCTCCGTTTTCCTTGTGCTCCATGATGAACAAATATCGTTCCGAGGAGAGTTCAAACGAGATTCCGCCTTGTGGCTTGTGTTTCTCCCTCTTTGGTGTTCAGATATAGTCAGTGGCTATTTCAATTTATTGGTATTCACTCGACGTGTGCTATTTCACAAGGTGAGTCCTTGATCCCGAACTTAGGAGCATGATTGACTCTGTGAGAACATCATTCTTAGCTTGCCATTGTTTCTTCCCAGCGTGTATGCCAACGTCCGTGTTAGCCTAACGGTAACGCAGTTGCGTGTTTAATTCCCTAGTTTTAATTACATCTCTTTGTGTTTGGACAGGATGACAGAATCCAACCCACGTGTTGCGCAATAACTGAAATGGCACCAAACACTCAGTGTAAATACTGGATGTAGTGCTTACGTTTAGACGCAATCTAGTATGGTACATGGTAACAAACATCATATATGTTTCGTTTGTTTTGAGAAGCTTGAAAATGCGCGTAGTAGCTTGTGTGATTCTGACTGTGTATGACCAAACAGCGTTTTGAGTTGTAAACTACCGCTCAGTAAATCTGTTACCATAAACACGCACTCTTGTTGTGTACTGTTTGCCATAGGAGCGTGACCATCAGTAATTGTTTGCTACAATCCTTCCTTTTCTTGCAGGCAGCTATTTTACTTGCAATCCCATTCATAGTATTGTTTATTTCAACATGAATCGTTTACTAACAGCATATTGGTTTGGCAGAGTTGAACGATAATTATGACGCTCATTGTGTTAGCAGCCGTAGACAATAAACCCTGAAGGAAAAAGTATTACGACATTCCTACAAAAGATAAACATAGAGATGAACATGCCCGTAAAGGGCGCAGCTTAATTAACCAGATCGCAAAATAAATGTGCAGACGCTGTATTACATACTTCATCATGCGTAACATCTGCAATCTGTGGTCATCTGCGCGTGATGTCGTAGCTGTGATGAGCGGACTGAGCCATTACTTCACCGGTCGGCTGTGTGAACTCATCTGTTGTCGAATAGAAGACTGAAGTGATAAGATGTCAAGCTTACAGATCACATCTTTGTGCTGTGCAGTGAAACGATGAATATCACAATTATGCGACTGATTATACGGAACTCGATAGACGAATTTGACGAAGGAGCGTCATCGTTGACCGATATTCGCATAAAATCCCGTTATGGCAGAGGTTGCCTCTCCTTCGGATATCCAAACATTGCTATTTGTCTTCAACTACGAAGTAGGCCACTGGTAGGTTCGAATTAACTAAGCTACTCAGTAAGGGCTAATTTTCTGTCTGTTTGTTCAACAACAAAAAATACACACTTATCCTATTAGGGTCATAACTAGGTTGGTTTAGCGGATAGTCAAGCCACTTTTTGTTTTGAGTTCATCAAGGCAGCGTGATATTCATCACTATACAACGGTCCCTGCAGGCTTTGGAAACTCATTGCCTTGGTTCATCCTCTTTCTGAACAAGATGGTAGCTTGATCTTTGTCTTCTACTCGTTATATGTATTCGTCGTCACCGTCTGTTGAAGTGATGATCCAGCCTGCTCAGACATGACCACGTACGACTGACCCTGGGCATGTGACCTGTTTTAAAAGTCGTGCCCGGTTTCCAAGTGATTTGTCCCAAGCTGTATATTGAAGAGTACGTCGTTATAGAATTAAACTAATTTCCTTCAGTAAAAATCGCCGGGTAATGCGGACATCAATTGTCACTCATGTTCCAGTTCATTTGCAGTTCATGATGCAGGAAACAAAATAGAAGCGCGTATCTCTAAGGTTAAAGCGATGTTCGTTAATTTGGGACATCTCTGACAACAGAAAAGTTTCTCTCTGAGACTTTAGTATCGTGTACATAAAACGACAATGAGGGCTGTATTACCTCACGGCAACGAAACATGGCCACTCAGTGTAGAAGACGTGAACCGTCTTCAGATATTTGGCCACCGAAGTCTGCATTCGACCGCTCGTTTCCAGTGGCACCGACGAGTAAGCAACGAATAGGTAAGGAGGCGGGTGTTTTATAGTGATTACCAATCGAGTTCTTCTGTTCAATCCTTACATTTGCACATATTTAGATGGTTACGCTATGTATTAAGAATGTTAACTATTTATCTGCCACATCGAATACTCTCTGTCGATGCTGCAGCCGATTAGCGTAGGGTGCGAAGTGAACAGATGAAGACCTGGTGTGGAAGAATGAAGTAGTTCACCAAAGGGGTTGGTCACTAGGTCGGGTTCGTCCTTCGGATCGGAGACCTCGCGATTCGCAGAGCCGTGGCTGAAGACGTTAGGATAGGTGACGGTTAATCAGGTTTAGTGGCATGAATGTTATTTGGTCGAGTCTTCTGTTAACTAAGTGCACTTGATGACGTGAGGTAGTTCAAACCCTTCGGAAGCTGTCTTGCTGGTGACGCTTTACTCCCATCTACAGCTTGGTTGTTTGTTTGCAAAGTGTAGGCACCTTGTTTTTTGATGTTTGAATGTAGACGAAGCAATTTCTAATAGTTCTTTTTTTCTATGCTTTTTCTGCATAAGGTTTACTTTTCTTCGTAATTATGTGGCACTTAAGCACCAGTGAGTACCACTGATGCTGTCTATTACGGTGATTATGTGGGCGAATCCCGGACTGTTCTTCCGGACTGTTCGCCCCCTCCCCCAGCTGCAGTGGGTCGACGAAGTATAACGGATGATAACACCGTAGTAATTATTGGGGTTAATTCCTCTATGGTTTTCACAAGAACCCCGAACTCCTTTCTTGAATATGGGAACTGTTATCGCGTGACTCTTTCACGGAGGGTTGGTCTTCGTCTCCGATACAAGTTGAAACAATTGAATCAGAGCCCTTACCAACACCTCCCCGTCTTCTTTGAAAAGTGTCGACAACAGGTCATCTAGGTCGGTTGTCCTATTACGTTTGAGGGTTGAAATACAATTGCAGACCTCTGTCTCAATGGATGGTACGATATCTACCGATCAACGTGCTATACCACATGTTTGTGGCGGTAGCACTGTGGAAGTAGGAGGCCACTTGAATTGACTTCTGGACGTATTATGGATGAGTGTGCCATTTGTCTCGTTGATAGCTTCACTGGTAGACGGTTGCCTTGGACCAGTAGCACGAGTTTGGAGAGTCTATGGATGTTGCCTGAAACAAAAGCGGTTTCCATTTGCTTAACGTTTTCCATCAACGAAGCCTTACGACCGGTGATCAGGCTAAGATTCAGTTTCCTACGAATATCTCTCGCAAAACTGTTATGTAAACTGCCAGAAGGTATGTTGCGTTTGGTACCCAACAACCCCAGGGATTTCTAACAGATCCAATCTTATTCCTATCCACGGAGCCTCGCTTCGCACCCTATAGCACATGCCTCATGATTGACTATTAAGATTTTTGTCCGGCAGCTTTTAGGGCGAGAATCAGTAAACTTGCTTTCTGTGCTGGTTTGGCACTCGTGTTTTACGGTCGGCATAGCCAGTTTCTCAACAGCCAGCCGTTACTGTCGGTGGTATTGTTGCCCTGCAAAATTAAGAACGAAAGGACAACGTACCAACGCATGATCTGAACCTAAGCAAGTGCTCCGGTAAGAACAATAGTCCTGAGTGTTGGTAGGAATTCAATCTACCAATATGCCTGCGGTCTTCGTGCTGAGGACCATACCTGATCCAGCCTGACCGGCACCGACGACTGAAATCACCCAGAATGTATAATCGGAACCAAGTAGACAGTGTAAATGCTGTTACTTCGATACCTTCACTACTGTCTGTTGGGAAAAGGCACTTTTTCCCAAAAATTCGCATTACTTGCCAAGGAAAAAGGATTCTTCATTTTCTGGGAATTTGAAAGCCTGCCAGAATTCTCGAACACCCGAGAAGTTGCGCTCGCTTCTGATTGGTCCATTCGGTGGCCCAAGTCCAAGGCCACTCCAAACCTTTTAATATAAAAATTCACGGTAATAAATCTAGACTGTTTGATGGTAATTTTAATTCTTCCAGTTTTTCGTCTGTTCTGATTTGGCGGGTTTGACGAGAATTAAATGAACTCTAGCATTGTGGTAAACGATCAAAAAAGGCTGCTGTCAGTGGTACGTAATGTAGCAATTTGACTTGCGAAATGAAAACACGCGATGTCTATTTTTTAATGGCTCTTTCAGGTCGACCCCCAAACCTAAAGCGAACGGTCGTTCATTTTTTATGTGCTTTTATGTCCTCCTTTATCTTGCTTGCTGTTTTTGTCTTATTTGCGCGGTTTACTGCATTAATTCCTAGGGATTGCACAATTGGAATCCAGCTTATTTGAAAAACATATCAGTCTCTATAATCTCCTTGTTCTGCTTTCACAATATTCGTATTTTTCACTAACAAAACAGTGATCACATGAACAACATTTATTTTCCTTAAGTCAGAGAACTAAACGTCTTTTTCTCCGCAGCTTTTTTGTCGTTCTACGCAGGTAGGGTATTTTATCCATTTTTTCTTCTCGTTTATGTCATGCTGCTGCAATAACAACCGTTTTCGAATAGGTTCAAGGTCATGCAACGTTTAAAGTTGTGTTTTCGAATATCGTTGAAATATAGTGTAAGTCAAAAATGTTTATAGTTTATTTGTTAAAACTATTGTGCCCACAGCCAAAATGGTGACGCAAGATTTCAGATTAAAACCACTTATTGATGAAAATTTGCTACCTCGACGCATATTTAGGTGCAAAATTTGGTTACCTACATGTTATTGTAAACGCGAGGAATAGGCCGAATGTTTACTTGCAGCTCCTACGCTACCGCCGAAAAATGTAGATGATATTTCAAACTTATCATCCCTATTCTCAGTATGGTGATTGATAATGAAAGTATAGACTTAAACTTAAATGAGTCGCTTTATCCAGAATGGTTTACTCCGCTCTTCTTAGAAGACTGTGCTATGAAATCACCCTCTAATCATTCCATGTAAATTAGCCACCTACCGAAAGCTCGGAAGATGATCATAATCACAGCAATCTTTCGAGGTAGATGCGGAGTTGATCCGACAGACTGTCAATCGACTCATTTACTTCTAGTGGCTTCCAACTTAATGAAGAAGTCGCTGGACTTCCTTCTCTTCTTACATTTGTCTGTCAGGCACAACGACTTTCGCGGAGAATGCTCCTGTCAAAAACTTTGCATCAAGGTTTACTCTTTCTATGCCGATTTTTCACAGGTCGGCTGTTTGTTTGCGAGGTGTGTGCACCTTGTTGCCGAATCTCAGAATATAGACGTAGCTATTTTCAGTATTTATTTCCCTTCTTTCTTCTTCTCTCTTCTACAGGATTTGCTTTTTTCTCCATGGTGTAATGGTGGTGATGATGATCTTTGTAAAGCTTATCTCTTGAGCGGAAACTACCAAGGCCTTGATAAATCTTTGCTTAGATACTTGGAGGGCGTAGTTCCAACCTCAGGAAAAGCGGGAATTCATCGGACCGGTTTTCTTCCAACAGCAGCGTTTATCTCGGATTCTTTGCCATTTTTATGTTTGATGTTGAACTGGTCAAGACCATCAGAATTCTGGTACTGTTTTCCGCTAAAGTTGCATCATTCTGATGATCTTTAAAGTGACCGAAAGATATGGAAACTACAGGACTGGTCTTACGCGTCGCTAAATTTGCATATCCATCAGAATGTTGCTACAGCGTCCGATGTTGACACATTTGCTTGCCATTAGGTTTCTTGACTCTTGTTATTCACCTTGGTTCATAATTGTACATTACTTAGCACACTTTATTCCCCGATCGATAACGGATCAGAACCGCTAAGATATTCCTCTCTTCTGCACACTTATGTGAATAACAGCTCACTTCTGTGAAACTAAGATAATGTTTGTTTTTGTTTGTTTCGGTTTACTCAATACAAATTGTTCTTACTTGAGAGATCACAATTTGATCTGAGTCTCATTCGAGCGTATCTGAACCGATAGACGAACTGCCCTCATAGCCATATTCGTCATTCTAGAGTACTTCACACGCACTCGTATATATATATATATATATATATATATATATATATATATATATATATATAATTCCTGGCTACCGTTTTTGGTAGTGAGTAGAAACTGCGAAATCTACTGGTATTTATTTCCTCACTGTTACACTCAAATCATATAAGCATTTAGACCGTTGGAGTTCGTTAGGTTTTGTTACCTTCACTCTTGTTTTGATTATCCACTCGCCATACATTTAATGACTAGTGATTTGTGCAACATACAAAAAGGATTTCTTACTAGCTTTGCATTTCCTACCCGCCACTGTTGTATTTTAGAAATACCAATCTTGGCTACGGAAGAGTGGACTGTCTGTGCAACGTCACCGTCAACCTGGTTGGGCTCATATTGTTGGCGACGCGGTCTACTCGTTGTTATGTTGTCTGTGTTTGTTTCTTTTCAAGCTATTGCTCTATCAAAAGTTACTCAATCGAGATGAATCCAATTTATCTTATGGGGTGGTTTTTCTGCCCCTAATGTGTTACATGCATTTGCTCTTATTGTGCATTCTAGTCGGAATTTGCTTGCGATGTTGTTCATAGGAATCCAGCCGCAATTGCACGCAATTTTTGATGTCCTTCAAACCTTACGGTACGATTTTGTTATTTTGGCGAATACATCCTGCCGCTCCCCCCCTCTCGCAAATACTTTTCTTTTTTAACCGGCGGGGGTTTCGAAGGCTGGTTAGTTGAGTAGAGGTGTTCACCCTAATTACCGTTTATTGTAATTTATTTGAACATGAATGTTTTACAGTTAGAGAAGCCGCCGATCTTCTAGGCTGCCATAATCTGAGTGTGTTCGCTACAAGCTGCACAGAATCAGTACGCGCATCTGGTGTTAGTACTATGAGTATCCTGATAATAATCATCCTCACGCCGCGTATCGTGTTTCAGGAACGATCATCGCTTTGTGAAAACAAGCCCCAGGCCCTGATCTCTTCTCTAGCACTAAAGGGTTGTCAAGATCATTCTGTGAACTGTCTAATCGATCTTTTTGGTAGGGCAAGCTTCTAAAATCTCTAGAGGTGCACACAGTGTCACTCATCTTTGAAGGCGGAGGTTTCAACGAGCCGCCTAATTATAGGCCGATTGCATTATTGTCGGTTGTCTCAAAATTCATGGAGATCTTGATTGACGACCAGTTGTCTGAGCGTTTCATTCGATTTGCACTGTTACCTGAGAGTCATAACACATTTTGAAAGGGATTCTCGCGTGTGGCGAATTTACTGCCCGGGAAGGTTGGAGAGGAGTGATTGATGTAGAGGGACAAGTTGATATGGTGGCTAAGCCCTCCCACGGAACATACCATTCGGTACTGTGCATGATGCACCGTAGTTGTGGTATACATCTACTTCTGTGACTCCCCAGTTACATTTAGGTTCACCACCTTAGTGTTAAAGTAAACGGGTCACTTGCAGATTGTTGTGCGGTGTGTCACAGGATTCCATATTGAGACCTCTGCTACACAGTCTGTTTGCGGTCGGAATCCCACGACTTGTCAATCCTCAGTAACTATAATATGCTGATGACACCAAAATTTGCTGTACAGTGGGCAGTTCGACTGAAACTGGGAGGCCACCGAGCGACTTGAGCATGCCACATCACTGGGCTACGGAAGACCATTTCCCGTTTTATACGACCGGCGCGACTTAGGCACAAGTGACGCAAACCTGTCCTATTACGAAATACGTGGTAACTGCGTCGTCGGCAGCTGGATTCCAGTTTAGGTTTCACATATTTGGGATACCAAACTGAATCTTTAAACAATTTGACCGCCAGAATCTTTACGCTGTGGTAACTATACTCTCGATTTCCTATTGTTCACACTGGCCGGTTGTAGTGTGCTTTTCGTATCTTTTATAGACAACGTTTGAGTTTCTTTTTTCTCATCCTTTGATTTTCTCATTTACAATATTTCTGTGGCTGATTCTCTGAAACAATCTGCCGGTTTATATTTTTTCTGAACCGTTCAACACAAATTCGAATGTACAGAAGCTTTCTCAGCTTCTCCCGACCCGCAGGCTTCCTATGAACATGATCACTTTCCAGTGTCACGGTGAATGTAGGAATATTCCAGCTGTACGCACAGGACACGTCGCATTATTCCAAGTTGAAAAGATGTTCACTTGAGTGGCTTTCCTTTGAGACCTCGATTCAGGATTTTGCCTTTTACCATAAAGTTCGCTGTCTGCTTGAATAGGACCAGTGTATCAGTTCGCACATTTTTGGATGAGGCTGAAATAACCAAGTCATTCACTATACTTAGTTAGGGTAATTACATTGACTTTCCAAATTCCCATAGGATTTCCAGGTTAATGTAAGGCTACAGAGAGATTCTTGTGAGACTGTCTGCGCTGCATTTCACATTGAGGGGTGGCGATCGGCAGTTTCCTCTTACGCGCTCCAGATGATCAACTAGCCCTACTGACTAAAGTGTTTTTGTCCGTTTGGGCCGTCGATTTTTGTGCAATATTAAAAGATTTTCCAGTTCATAAGTGATTTTCCGTTAGTCCGCCAATCTGATTACAGTCCTGAGCGTCACCAGTGTCGCTCTCTACCTGTCCAAATGGTCTGATCCGTTTGGACACAGCATCTTTCTCTTTAGGCGGATTTCATTGATGTAGATTGTAAATTTTAAGCGCGTATCCTATTCGTACGACCCGGTACGGCCTCTAGGCATCTTATGGATGATTGACAGTTTAATCGAGCGTTTTCAAGTAGCAATGAATACGTTAGTTTTCCCATATAGTTTCATTCATCGGTGATAGCGTCTTATACTGTTCCTCCTGAGGCCTGAAAAGGGATAGGTAACAGTATACATCTAATGACACGTGTGGTCAGTGTTTCCTCGCGTGTATGCGCCATTTTTCTTTAACGTCTATGTAGCTTGTGGCTATGATTAAACGTAGTTTTGACTCACACTCAATAGGTTGTTGTAAGGTCCCTTATTTCGGCATTTCCGTCTCCGAGGCTTGCATACTAGATCGGTGTCTGATCACAATAATTTCGGCTCGTTACGCAAAGTTTGCTGGTTCGAGTTAGCCGGCTTACTCTCATCTCTTCGCTCCTTAAAACAAGGACGATTAATGTGTTACTTAATTGACTAAGTAACATGAAAGACCAACGACGTTGCTTCAGTGCCCATGCCGCATAAATGTAAGCCATACAAACTGAGGAAATGGGAGATCGCAATAAGCCTCGTGTTTGTCTTGTAATAGCAATGTGAGGGGACAGGACCGGTGGAGTTATGCGGCTGGGCAACCTAAACGGTATTCACTCAATCGGCTAGGGAATAACATCAAAGCCAAGCCAAATATCCACTAGCAAGGATGAGAAAGATGGTCCTATTCTGGGAAGGTTGAACGTTGCTGACCATTCGCATGATCTTGAGTAAACTAGATGTCGGAGCTGTTTTCTGAAAAGAAGACGTTACAATCACTCTTGATTTACCTGCTGCCAGTTAACACCTTTAATGATTACAAAACAGACTAAAATTCAAATATTGTCCACAGTGCTAGATAGAATTTAATACTGGAATGAACCAACCTCGTGGGCAAACCATTAATTCACTCATAAATTACCTTGATTATGATATACAGCATTTTTGACTTTGTGTGGTAAATTTGATAATTTAGATGAGATCCAACTGCGAGCACTACCTAAATCTGAGCACGCTGATTCGAATCCAGCCGAAGTCCAAGTTTTTTTAATTGATTCTTTTTTGCACTGAGATATATAGGTCCCGGCGACAAGATGTTGGACGTGGGTCATGAGACCGATTTTGAAAAAGTGGCAGTAAATCGACCAGTGTATAGATAAACACGAGAACATCCAGTTGCGTAGGCTATCGAAATCACGGAAACGGAATACGTAAGTAAAAACGATGCCTAATTTCTTACGCGTGATAACCTTGTCTTGGGGTGATCAACTGTATTGATTAGATTGTCTGGCTTTCATTGCGTCAATCGACTTTCATCAAGGTTATAATTTATCATCCTCGAAATTCGCTGACTCTGTCTAACTTGTGTGATTGATTGTAACGAGCGGTCTTTTGATTTGATTTGCGAACGTCTGATAGATTACCGTTATCTCTAATTCTAAGATAGCACTAGTTTCAGTCTTTGCGCTCTTGAACTGCAATCTATTACCGTGATGTTGTTGCCTGCATTTGATCCATTTTGTATATTCCCAAAATTTGGAACGAAGCATCCCTACTGAACATATCCATCTACTGAAAACAGGTTATGCAGAACCTATGGTATCCATTCTATTTAACCTACAGCACCCTCCCAAGGATCACCTGTTAAAAGTTAACCGTATATAGTCAACGATCAGCCGCCATGTAACTACTTGTGCATGACTGCTACAGGCATGAAACAGTTTGTGTGGAGGCAGTGCAAATGTGAGCCACGATGCGGTTGTCATTGACACATTCAGTGCCCTGCTCTATATCACGAAAAACAGTCTGCCAAGCGCAATTTCATTTTCTGTTCGTAAACCATGGCTACCCCGGCAGCTCTGCACGATGTGACAC
This sequence comes from Paragonimus skrjabini miyazakii, assembly GCA_014338405.1. Taxonomy (NCBI): domain Eukaryota; kingdom Metazoa; phylum Platyhelminthes; class Trematoda; order Plagiorchiida; family Troglotrematidae; genus Paragonimus; species Paragonimus skrjabini miyazakii. The sequence goes on along the minus strand of JTDE01001512.1, from coordinate 34,790 downwards.
TGAAGATTGTGTTGAGTCCTCGTATATGTGCATAGTTGTCACGACCTCGTCCGTCTCTTGCTAAGCCTGACTTCTGTTAAAATTTGGACAAGTGTGCGTGTTCATACTGCACGTTGTGTCGTTCTACAAATCCCACAAGTGTGGATTTTCTTCTGTTTACCCAAAGTCGTTGATTTGTCATTTCGATGAACAAACACCTGATTCTGTGAGACTCATCACTCACAAAAGGTTTGTTGGTTTATATACTCATCTAGATGGTAGTTTACCCACAGGGGAGGTAAGATAAAATATGTCCTTTGTGAGGAGTGCTTCTCATAGGGACAGTGTGCCTTTATTTCCATACAACAATACCTCTCAACTCTACCGAAATTAGCAGACATTTTGATCCCACTTTTAAGACCCCTGTTACGGATGGCACAACACGCAAAAATACAGCAACAGTTTGCTATGCTTACTATCGCTGTGCACTGGCTGGTTGTTCCCATGTTCTGTCATTTACGAGTTCCCTAGTCATACCTTCAGTCGTACCATTTCCAATCGTTTAAATCATGCTCTCGCTCTGTGGATTTCCCTTTCGGTGTTTAACCTTAGTTATCAATCTTGTTAATTCACCTTACGGCCAGTTGTGTATAACGGTTTTGGTAGATAACGAAGTTATTTGTACAGAAAATACAAACACGTAAACAAATGGATAAACTTTCGAAAACGATGGTTATGTCATTCTTTCTGAAGCGCAGAAGATTCACTGGTTTGCTTTGTTCAATAAGTCAGAGCTGCTCTTAAAATTGACAGATTCAATTTGTCAGAAAATGGTAGCCTTTCTAAGAGTGAAAGAAATGTGCAATAAGCGTTATCTGACCTCAAGGCTGACTTGTAACTGTGTTCATTGGTGTGTCACATTTTCACGTATCTTTTTTGCAATCACAATTGTTTCACACAGCATGGAGTTGCCTCGAACTGTTGACGTAGTACAAGCGTACTTTGCCACCTGCTATGCCATTAATGTGTGTTTGCAGACACCTCGTGTGTCTGTGTGGCGCATCTTTTGCATGGCCTGCCATTCAACAGCCCTTCTACCTTGGGTTGCGTACGCCGGTTCGAACTAGGTCATATGACCTTTTCTAACTGGACTTTTGTTTATGCTTGTTTATCGGTTTCGCCGTACGGCCTACAGCTTTCTATCACACATTTCTCAATAGTCCGAACAGCTGTTACACCTACAACGGTACATCCTTGCTGTTTCATTGTACATCATCCGCAAGAGATCTTCATGAGAGAGTTATTACGCTGTCATACTCAAAGATATTGTACATCCCATGAGATGGTACTTATAATTAGTACAGTCTGTCGATCATGTTCAATCCACCTTACGTGGATGCCAACTATGTGGCTCGTATCCGCAATGTATTATCTACGGAAACGCAAAAATGTTAGCTTCAAAAGATACCCTCTCTTGCTAGACGTCGGAAAAACTTCAATCACCATACATTACTCGACAAAGGTCACTGTTATATTAGTGCTCTGCCTGACGACATAAGCTGTTTATTTGGTGGCATGGCATTGAGTCTGATACAGTCAGCTACTGAGTCAAGTGGTTTTGCGTTATTAACATTTCGTTTTCCGTCACTGTGTGGTTGTCCACTCAATTTGTCGGAATAGCGAGCAAGCAGCGTGAGGTTTCGACTGCATCCAACTTACGGGCTGAACGTGGTTGCATGCGGTGTGGCATCATCCGTCCAAGGTTTTGATTCACTTACCTCACTTAATCTACGACAGTCTGCTGAACATTCTTTCGGTTCACTTTTTCCGTTCATTCTACTGGTTTCACATACATCAATCGTTAAAATATAGATTTTACTTACGTTCCTCCAAACAAGACCATTACGCCTTTAGACCAGACCTCGGGTTACCAACCGGGCCATCCAATCACACTAATATACTACCTCAATACAAGGTTTCACGGTCCCCATCAAATGTTTGTCATATCTTGTCAAGTTGTTGCATCGTCCGTCCAAAAACATCACAGTTCAACAATATCGTATGGGGAATGTCAACACACTAATTACTCACCTTTATGAAAGTCTTTTGTCTGAGTTATAAGGATAACAGTAATCACATTGGTAATAATAAACTACGGTGAAGGAGCATTTCGACAGATATCGTTGTAATTTAGTTAGTCCCTTTCGAATAAGTGCGCTCGATTCGAGTTTACCTCCTGTTGGAGCTCATCAGTTCTGCATATCCGTCACAACCGGAATTTGGATCCTGGCCGCTTTCTCATGAGATAGCGTTGTTAAAAACTGAACCATATCTCGAAAGTTTTCTTCCCAACTACGAAGATTTGCAGGATGTACTGTTACGTGTAGCTAGTAACCTACGACTCATTTTATTTCCTTGTTGTTTGATTCGCCCTCCGAGTGAACGATTTACAAACAATCCATTGTAAAGATGTGAAATGTTTAGGTATCTTCCTTAATTCTGATTGAATGTTTCTCATCTTTCTGAACTAAGTGAAGTACCTAAAGTTACTATCATCTTCTTCGTAGTTGATTATACAGCTTGTGCTTACGTTTCTATTCTATCGCATTGGCTATAAAATTACCCATTCTTCTCATAAACCTCGTTACAAAGGATTATAAATCACTATGGATTTAGTTAACCTTCCTGTCTGCAGTTGTCAGTACTGTACGCTGAAATTTGTTATCAAACTGTGAAAAAAGTGCACTAAACTGGAATAGTGAAAGTGCTTTTCACGATTTTATGTTAAGTCTCAGTCGTATGGTGTTTTTGTCTGGAGACAGTACAATAGTTACTATCTTCTCCTTAGACGATCGGTCGATTTCAGAATTACTCTGAGGAGAATACAGCAGACAGTCCACATGTTTCAGTCGTGAGGGGAATGATACAGTGGTTCACACAATTGTCTCATGAGGATCGGCCCGGGCTTTCTCCAATGTTCACAGCGAGGGTGTGCACTACTGACTAGTACTTATAACAGGGAACCTCGACTATAGTGCACCTTCAAAGAATCCGCCAAGGAATCCTATGTATTGGGTTTATAGTGCAGTTTATCTTTAAAGATACGGGTGGAATACCAACAGTTCTCCGTTTATTATTTAATTACACGTCTGTGTTCGATTCTCGATTGGCAATAGAGAAACACCCTGAATTGTTCCGTTTATCTGCAACTCATGGACTGTTCACAAAACGGTTATTTTTCGTTCCGGGGGTTTTCCCATTTTGCGAGTGATTGCAATCGACTGCAGTTTGCAATATTCTATTGACCACTGCAGCCGAACTCGTGTGCGTCCACCCTGCTTGGAATCGCATCTATGTATTTTTCTGTCACAATTACTGTTCGGCTGTTTGTTTTCACTACTGTAACAGTCAGTCGTTCAAGAGGATAACTGAAAGCACCTATTATATTTGCACTGGACAGCCACTGTAAACGGTCAATAACGTTAACTGCTCCATCGAATTTGTTGAACTTGGTACGTTACGTTGTAGTTTCCCTGTCCAGCGCGATGTTGAATTCGTTGACGTGTGTGGCGTCCAGACAATTAATTTCGCAGATTTAATGATTCTGAAGGGAATCTAACTGATTCGCACCCCAGCTGATAGAGTGCATGGCGCATCTGGACGTACTATTTCTGTCACTAGTTTGAACCTAGCCGAAGTCGGGATTTTTCACAACTGAATCCCTTCTAAAAAGATTGTGTGGCTTGCTTAAATAGTGTAGGTCCTAAATTTTCTTTCCCTTTGTCGTTTTCTACTTTCAGTGCACAATTAAGATTATCTTTGTACCGCGGCATCTCTGTCTTTCATTTTTATGATTATAAGTGTGAATTTATCAAAACTTCATCACTTGTTATTGCTTTTTACGCTCCCACTCTCATCTGCACTAAATCGCTCCAACGAGTTCGCATCCGGCTGACTGATGGCCATTTTGCGAGGTCGTTTTCTGGTGGTTTCACTTGGAACGCCTTTCCTACTGGATAGTGTCAGTATTTGCTTAACTTGTCATCAAAGTGCGAGGGAATTTTCACCGTCTTTTTGCATCAAATAAATGCTAGTCATTACAACCGCCTTTGCTGATGTCACTTCGGACTTGACAAACAGTCTTTTCAATCTGACGACCTAAATCGGCCTTATTAAGATTGTCCATTACGCGACACTGAATGGATTGTCGTAAATGGTCAGGATGGATTGGATACCCTCGGTCATGATAGCGTTAATTGTGAGGCCTGGGGTGGACGCTTAGTTTTCGATCATTCGTGTGGGCTGGGCACGTGATGAGTACGTCGGTTCACCAGCACGCTGGATGAAAACAGTCCAGGTACACAATCAAGGCCAGTCAATGTACTGCAGAGGCAAACATTACGAATATTTTGAGGTGATATCCACGTTCCGAACTTTGTTCATTCACTTCAGAGTAGAACATGGACAACAATGACCATGCTGTACCAGATCGTGACAACAACGTCGTAGTGTTGTGATCCAGGAACGCGGGTGGCAAAAAGGTTGCTTATTCGACAAAGTAACACATGGGTTAAGCGTTTAAACAAGACCTGAAACAAAACCACTCATTTGCACGTGGTATTCGGCCCCAGACCGTCTCGGCTGCCGCAGACGGCAATGCTAAGTTCCTTTAAGTAGTAGGGATCATTTTGGGCGATGCTGCACTCTGATGTTCCTTCCTGTATTTTTCTTGTGGTTTGTACGATGTCAAAATATATGCTCTGGTCCTACTACTGAATAAAAGTGGTATGAGTAGTATATTACGATCGTTCATCTTCACTGCAGTAGTAAACTGATGACTGGAATTCTGACTATGTATCCCTTTGTAACGTTCGGCCGAAACCAGCGGGCGCGCACGGGTTGAATTTGAGTTGCGTAACAAGGCATGCTATTGTGTTGACGCCGTTTTAGATTTCGCTTGCGTAATTCGTGTGCATGGCTTACTGTGTCTTTGGCTCAAGCTTGTTCGTGTTGCTTCCTTTCACAGGATTGTTGCTGGAACCCCCTACTTCGAAATAAGGTTGTCCTGTGGTGTCTCCACATAGCCCTAAAGTTGGTCCGCAGGCGTAACGGACAACCAGAGTAAAGACGGCCGGCTTGCATGTTACACTGATGTACGTAATCTATTTCGCGTACAATAGCGTATTTTATACGACACGTACGTCTGTGGCTGACTGTCCGCATAATTTTTCAAATTTGTCCGATTGTACAATAAGCGCAGATATTCAGTATTCTACAGTGTCATGTAGACTAAGATCGCTCTTAGATAGCAATTATCAGTGTAAATAGATAACAGAATGAAAATACGTCTATTGTGATCATTTGGTAGTAGTGTTCGGAGGCGCAGTTTATCGAATTGATAACACTGCATTCCCGACCAGCAATAATTGAGAAAATCTCACTATAATTAACATCTTGTTGGTTTCCACACCATCCACCAGCCTATTGTTGCGAGCCAAGAACACGGATGGCGCAAAGGCTGTTTATTTAGGAAACCAACACGGGTTTGATGTCTAAACGGGACAAGAAGCAAAACACTCATCTGCATATGGCAATCGTCCCAGAAGGTCCCGGCTGCCACAGACGCTAATGCTCAGTTCATTTTCGTAGCCAGAAATATTTCATGGCATACTGCACTGTCGTGTTGGTGAGATGTTTCTTCCCGTGTTTTTCCTGCGGCTACTTTGTCGTCCCGCTATTAAATAGGGGTGGTGTGAATAGTATGGGACGATCGATGGTCCTCATCACACTATCACTGTCTTATCGGTGACCACACCTGAGTTCGAAATGGTTTACGCTATGTTGCCATGGGGGTCATCATCGACCGATGGTGCAGATGATGATTCGTTTACCACAGTTGTCTCTTGCTGACAAATTGGCCCAGAAGGGTCGAAGATACTCGCTGATATTCAGGACTGCATGTGTTCTACTGCTCCTCACCCGGCACTAGTCACCTCAGAGAACATATCGTGCGTAGGACCCAGGTTTAAATCAATCTCCAACGGTTTATGATTATTTAAATAGCTAATTACATATGTGAGCTGCACATGACGCACAGAAGCTTCATTCCAGTCAAGAAGATAATTAAAACGGATAGAACGAAGTTACCACACATTTTTTCAACTGACTGTTGTGAGCCGAAGAGCGTGCATGACACAAGTATTGTCTATTTGGAAGACTCGCACAGATGGCATGCCTCAACAACACAACGAACACAAACACCTACTTGCGCATACTGATAATCTCGTTTTGTCGCAGTCCTTAATGACAAAGTCATGTATGGAATGAATTGTTTCTTGCCGGATTGCAATCAAATGTTTCTTCTTTCAATTACCCCCGGTTATTCCGATATCTCAGTACATGTCCCCACTTGATTAACAAACAGTATAATATAGTTGTTACAAAACCTTACTAGGAAATTGGACAGCAATCAATTAAGGATGTCGTATTCAACTGAGCTGCCTATTTTAGATAGATACAGCAGGTCTCAATTCTGCTCTCGTTAGAGCCCATCAGTTGTGCACATTCTCATCTGGACACGAAATGTAGTTCCAACTCTTGGACTTGCTTGCGAAGCGAGCACACTCACTCCTACTCCATCAGTTGTGAGTGATGTTCCGCCATTATCTACACTGTTGGTAAATGGTAGGGGATTTGGTTATAAGTTTGTACGGAGTTTGTTCGCTTGTAAGAATTAGACACAATAAAAGTACGCCTGTCACCCTCCACTTGCGCGTACGCACACGGTTCATGGTGTCGCTCGTTTGCTGATTACGCGTTGGTTTTTGATTTATTTTCAGGTGAACACAAACGTTCTTTACAGTTTTGTCTGAATAAACTGACACGACGGAATGAAGAAATATACAAAAACATTCTGAATTCACCCTAAAGGGGACTAGTGAGTTTTTCAACATTAACGAAGTGGCCCACAGTAGATGAGAATTACTGTAATCACTCCTAAGCGCATGATGTCAATAGGTCAAGCGTTTTCTCGTTTTGAATGTGGCATACGTTCCAGAGTAAAACCTAACCAATTATAACAACTTGGGCACTATTCTTGCTTCGAGCATAGACAGGTTCAGTCTTACCTTCGGGGGAGGGGGCGGGTTGATGTAGTAAACATATAGAAGCGATGGTGAAGCAAAACAGTTTCACCTGGGTGAACATGTCTCAAACCTCCTTCAATCGTGTAGCATGGTTTTGATTGATCAGCTGTCAGCTTCGCCATTCAGCTGAGGTTATTGTTATTGAGAACAACCAAGTGGATTTATCGAGTTACGGTAACACATCAAATGTACTCAGGTGTCTTTTAAACAAGAGAGCGCAAGAAAACGGGGCTAACGAGGGCTAACCTGCATCGGGCACTTTCGCTGTGCTATGATGTACGATTTTCAGGATCACCTTGCTGAAAATAGCGACAATCACCATGCTAAACCATGATGCCGGGCTCAACTGATCCAGAAATATCATGGCTTTAGCTATCATGAGGAAGTTGTTTCAATCACCCTCATTTAGCCAGTAATCCGCGCTGTTTGCTTTGCTGTTCTGTAACAATACAGAAACTGTTGCGCATGCAATTTAAACTTTCCGCTGTTCTATTCCTTGTTATCTATTTCAGGTCGTCCGCCTACGTATTATTTAACGTGCTCCACACGACAAGAACGTCCCAAGAACTGCGATATTTGATTCCCCCTGGACTTACTTGTTTGAACGATTTGAAAACCCTTTGTTTTTGGGACTTTGATTTTCGTGTTGCCATTGGCGTGATGCGGGTCACCGCCTCGTCTCTGTATCACCAATACACTGGTTGTGGTTGTTCGTTACGTCTTTCCTCTGGTCTTGGACTGGGTCGAGACTGTTTGTGATCGTTGCCCTGTGTACACATCTGTCGTCGCGTTCCACTTCCATAGTGGTAACTGTAACGTGCGGTCGAAACCAGCGGGGCGCACGGGTTGTGTTTTGTTGGCGCCGTTTTAGTTTTTGTTTGTGTAAGTCGTGTACCTGGTTTGCTGGGCCTTTGGCTCATGCTTGTTTGTGTTGTTTCCTTTTACAGGACTGTAGCTGGAACTCCTACTCCGGAAGTACCCTGTACCCCCATGTCTCCACGTTGCCCCAAAGTTGATTCGCAGGTGTAACCGATAATCAGAGTAAAGACGGTCGGCTTGTATTTTACAGTAACTACACGCTGCTCGTCAGAACAATGCACTCCAAGTGGAAGACGACTAACATCCCTAGCCTCCAGTCTCACATGCAGCCTGTACGATCACACCGCTCCATCCACAAGGGTGTACTGTTCATATATCTCGATCACTTATGCTTCCAGCATATTTGATCGTCAGCACAACGGTATAAAGTTGAAAGACATCCGGCACATGAGACATCTGGTGTTCGAGGATAAATCGCGCGCAGCTGAATCATTACTGTAAATTCACTGACTGTATCTGCACATTATTTGCAATACAATTTTTTGCGGTTTCACTGATGCTACTTACGAAGTATCGTAATTACAACCAACGTCCAAATACTCAAGAAATTATGATACTCAATTTGATGGGACCACGCTAATCCCGATCAACAAGTTTGGTGGACAGTCCTTACTGTTTAGTATTTGACTCTAATGCCTGAAAGTGGTGAAGACTGACGCCGATAACTTCGTGACCTAAACAAAAATTACGAACCGGGAGTATGAATGCTTCAGGCTCCTCGGTGTGACCGATGACCAGTTCGAGTGTTTTATTTTTGCCTGTGGGTTCCAGTCACCTCAGAATTCAGACACTGGACACGGAGTTAGAACAGAATAAAGAAATGATTTCGAGAAAACTACCAGCCAATGACGATTCTCAGTCGTAAACCGATTGTGACAGAACAATCATCGTCCAGCCAACTTCTTGAGTCCATATGCGCGGCTGTTTCGATCAAACCAAACGGGAAGCACAAGAATCGTGACCAAGGCAGTCACCTACGGCCCCGTACATCTTACTGGGATGGCACTACTCCCAGTATTATCCTTAAAAGAGGCACAAATGCAGGAAATGCGACCGGAGAGAACATACGTGGGATTGCTCTCAAACGTAAGAGCAGTATAAAACAGAACAAACGGCAGTGCAAGTCCAACGTACTCATAGTCACTTACAAAGAGAACCTGAGTACAAGAAGCAAGTACGTAATGGTTGATGTCATAAATGTGCGCTTCCGATGTCATCTGAACAGTGTTACATACCACACTAATTTCGCGTCACACTTGGATGTCGACCGTTAAGCCCAAAAGGAGCCAAATAGAGCATATTGCCAGAAATGCTTCTGGTGGCATTTTAAAACTATCCGAAGCAGTTGATCGCACAATTAAGTGCCCCCAACTGGATAGAAAAGCTATAACTTACGGACAGATTAGTCAACAGCAACTGTATATAGAGTTAAGAATTGTTTACAGCCGAAGTTCAATGAACATAACCACTATGACCCGTGTAAAATAGGACTGACAAACGGCCGGATGCTGTGAAGGTGGAACACGACGACTTTCTGGTGCTGAGTGTGTGCATGTTCTCGTTTGTAGCCCGGTCGCGCGTAATGTGTCGTTAACATCTGTATGACCAGCGATCGTGTGGCTTCTCTAACGATCCCAGCTGTAACCGTGTTTTCCCGTTTGTCTGTTCTGTAGGCATGATTCTGTGTACGACTGATATGAGCTCAATGCCGCTTTCTTCAATCGTGCAACTAATTGCACGCAGCGAAGGCTTGCCCTTGTCCTAACGACTCACCTACCATTCCATTCTTGAAGGTCGTTTAACCCAGACCTTTCCGAGCGTTGTTTAACGCATTCGAAGGCTCCATGCACTTTTCGCTTGACGCGCCTTTGAGTGTCGCTGAGTGGGCTGTAGCCCATCTCGCGCTTCTTTCCTTTCTTCCCTTGGTTGCTGCCGTTGGTCCCAGACTAGGCTAGAGCTAACTACTTATCACATTTCCAAACATTGTTGGAAATATATGGTTTGTTTCCAAACCCCACTGCGTCTTTTAGTTCGATGCCTGTTGGGACTGTGTTTCGATTGCTCTTCAGGAAAGGCGTATTAAATCGTTAATGCACGAGGGTCTAGCGCATACCCACTTGTCCACGATACATCGATAAAATCGGTGGTTGACGCTGGTGTAAACAAAGTTTAGCCTATCATTTTATTTAGGACCTATACTTCCTCTTCGGCCACTACACTGGCATTCTGTCTACAACGTTCGAGGTGTCATTGATAGTGATAACTATTTTCCCCACCCTCACATCGTCTTTGTACTTTACTCGGATAAGACAACGATTACGAAGGCTATTCTTGAATATCAGCTCATTTTAGCAATAGAAACCATTCCGTCTATCGCTTCTAGTGCTGAGAACTGTTCGGGCGTAAGTCGTATTGACCATTTAAGAAAAAACCGACACATGATGTTCAACTGCTGTACAACCACGATAAAAAAGAACGGACCCCCCATACAGAAACACAAGAGACGGATGGAACTTAAGTCCTCAAACTCACCCATCCAAGCCCAAACAACTGATGACAAAGTGATTAAGCATCGAAAACTAACAAGAGTTGCAAGTGAAGACAAGACGGCACCGAGCGACAGACTCGGCGTAAAGGCCCATAATTCAACCCCCTTACGCAGTATAAGCAACGGGAGTTATCTTGACAAACCAGTTCATTATTATTTCCCCTCTGCTCTTAAATTTCCTCTCGAGCCGCGAAAAAAGTTACACGTTGGCGACCTTAACTTCCGTACTGTTCGACACCTAGGCCAGTAAGCTGTTCTGGCGAGCACGCTCTCCAGTCTGGAACCGGATGTGTGGTGTCTGCGAAACACGTCTTCACGACCCGAGAGAAGTCCTTCGCCAGAATTCACGGAGTATCAACTTTCACTATCCCGCTCCGATAACGGTTATCGCCTCACAAACCACTCAACCAACCGACGATCAGTCAACAATTAGCTGCCTTATTTCCAATAGTTACAATGAGATCAAGTGGTCCAGGGAGACACCAGTGTGGGGAACAAACACGATCCACTATCCCTTATTTGCTATTAACTGCTTCAATTCCCTTTTTCAACTGATCGATTGGCCCCCGAGGAGTGAGGACTTGATGACGAATGCGTGACGCGGTAACCCACGGGTAAGCAATCACTATGCAAAGCAATACGTACAAGCCCGCGCATTCAAGTGGTTTCAGCGCGTAAATCCAACTGATCTTCAAGGCCAAAGGCCCGACTTCTAACATCCTGACCCCAGTGGGTTTGTGCGACTGAAAGCAGGCCCGTCCAAACTTTAACGATAATGTCGTTGCTGCAAGAGGAATAGTAACGCTACTGTTGAGGTCTTGGAAAAAATCGTGCACCGAAGCCTCAGGGCGCGCCCCAGAGAACTGGGCATAACGGCAGCTATTTGACAAATACGCATTCAGAGGAAATCGTCAAATGACATGTCGGCATGGCCCAGGTCGGTGACTTCCTGCCGGGAACAGCATCAAGGCCTGGATCCTGCGAGCACCGTAGACAACCCCCTTTCGGTTAGTCTGACAAAAATGATCAAGAATGAGGAAAACGGAAAAATTCACCGGGCACCAAATAAGCACCTTTGTATTTACTGGATGCATACAAAGTTCCCCGTACTACCTTTCTTCGCACAGTCCCTCTTTTTCTTAAACTAAGGCACCTTCACGGTCTAACGACAATTAACCACCACTGATATATGCTTACTACAGCGGCGTAACGCTGACTGAAACTTGGCACACGCATAGTCATAGTAATAGTGACTGTTCCGAATAGCTCCAAAATAAATCAAATAAGCACGATGACGCGGGTGTAGGCGGATACTGAAAGTTAGGACACTTTAGAGCACTCCCATTGCCCAGCGGTCATACGAATTGGTCATGATCAACCGTATTTGTCCAAACGAGCAGATGGAAACTGAATTTCAAGATTTCACACCAATGTGTTTACTACAACGCAACAGACTAAATTACGTGAGGTGAGTAGCATGGTCAGACAGCTCAAAGCTCGGTAAGATTAAATGAAACAGCCCGAGCTTCGACGTAGTATTACACAAATTTGAACAGTCTGTCCACACCCAGTTCATATACAACCCGGCATATCATATAGAAGTGGAAACTGTAACCCACAGTAATGGAGTGCCTACGTTCCGCACGGAAGTATACTGCATGGCATACATAGCACGCACTTTTGAGACCCCTAAGGCAACAAAAAGCGCAAAGCATATCGGCAGGGAGTGATTATTGAACAATTTAGGAACAAGGAGTTTGTGCCAAACTTGCAAGAATGACAAGCACAGAGAACCGGAAAGATGCAAGTGGCTCTAAATAAACAGGTGTAGTATATCTGTTACAAACTGGCCAATGGGAAAAGACAAAGAGTAAAGAACGTAGAGAGCGAGAGAAAACACATGAAAGGGACTCACAGCACACACGCGCGCTCTACTCGGGAACGAACATATACATCATTTTAAAAAATTGTTAGTGAGTGCACAGAGGCGATGAATTAAGTCCAGTGCGAACAGGGCAACACAGAAAAGACGACGAGATAGTGAGATGCAATGGATCGAATTTTGATGAAAATGGTAACCAGATCAGAACTCCGGCATGCTATGACCGTAAGTTGCCAATCCACATCCGACAGGCCGAACTAAATGTAACGGCAAGCGCGGGTCAAGTTGAGTAGCCGTGGTGGGAGGCCAAGCGGAATAGAACGAACTTGTACTGGACGGCATCCCAGGTCCAGCAGCCAGTTGCATAGGCATCGAGTTAAGTTTGGCCTGAACAGAGGCCCAATGCGGGCTGTTCGTTGAGGTCGACTTAGGACTGTTGTCACGTGATATACGGCAGGTGGGAGAGGAGGTGGCAGTAGAATGGGCTGATAACCTAACCGGCTGCGCGATGCCGGCTGGTTGACCGTTCGCGAACAGCATACGAACAGAGGAGATAGGCAAAGACAACATGTGTTTCTGGTCTGAAGTAGATTGCAACTGGTGACAAAAATTTGCAAGAATAGCTTCCTGGTGTTGGATTCGCCGGGTGGCTAAGCTTATCCGGTTTAGCTGACGTCGGAGAGTCTGTAGGGCGAAAGAAAGACAGCCGTGACACTTACCAAATTAATACAGCTGACGGATTAATACTACATATATGCATACACACACACACATACGTTCCCCATGTGTGTAATCAAAAATAGCTATGCAAAAATCACCGGCAGCAAAAGGACTTCCGAAACGGTCAGAAAACATCCGAGACATAGCGACAGTATAAGTGCCAAAAATGTATTCAGACAAAAGCGTCTGTTTGAGAAATTTGAAACTCTGAGTTCCCTTTAACCACTTCATTAGAATTGTTGAGACAAACGTTGCTGGCAAATGGATATCCTGATACATTCATCGGGGCACATAATACGGTGAAGAAGAGCACTGAGCCCATACTGACAGCTGAAAAGAAGGATGTTTTCTTATTCTTGCCATTCAAAGGTG
>JTDE01001511.1:130877-140909 GCA_014338405.1 Paragonimus skrjabini miyazakii | reverse complement strand
AAAGTTGTCAAACAGCAACAGCTTATCGCCAGTATAATCAAGGTCAGTCAGTCTTCCACCAGGTAGGAGGTCCACGCAGGCATCTTGTGACTGCCGGAGACAGTCCCCCATTATTTCGTCCATGACGAAATTGAACAAAAATGGTGAAGTGGGACAGCCTTGACGTACGCCGCTCCTGGTGCTGAAGCTGTCAGACAGTTAATCGTACACCCTAACTTGAGCCGAAGTATGCAGTTAAAGCACTCATAGTATGTTCACATACTTCGTCGGCACACCCCTGCGTTTAAGTGACTCTGAAAGTCTAGATCGATCCACCGAATCGAATGCACATTTATACTCGAGAAATACGGCAGCTACTTGGCCGGTGGTACACATGACGCTGCTCCCGAATTTGACGAAGAGTAAAAATGGGATTTTTACATCCCCGACCAAGACGGAACCCAGCCTGTCCACTAATGTTTAACTCCCGAACTGCAGTGAGTCGACGAAGTCTAATGGATGCAAGAACCTTAAAAATGACTGGGGTCAAACTGATTCCTTTATGGTTTTCGCAAGAGCTCTTGGTACCTTTCTTGAACATAAGAACTATTATCGCGTGACCCCAGCACGGAAGGATAGTCTCCGTCATCCACACAAGTTTAAACAGCTGAGTCAAGGCCTCAACCAACACCTCTCTACCTTCTGTAAAAAGTGCCGGCACGAGATCATCTGGACCAGCAGCCTTGTTACGATTGAGAGTCGAAAGGCAACTGCGAACCTGAGTCTCAGTGGGTGATTCTAAATCTACTGACCAGGGCGTTGCATCATAAGTTTATGGTGGTGGCACGGTAGAAGCAGGAGGCCAGCTAAATTGACCCTCAAAGTGTTCCGTCCAACGCTCTAACCTCCTTGACTTATAGATTAGTCTGCCATCTGCCTCGCTGATGGCTTCACTGACAGACGGTCGCCTGGGACCAGTAACACGGATCAGCTTAAAGAGTTTGCCGGCGTTCCCTGAAGCGATGTCCATTTCCTTAACGTTTTCCACTTGCCAAGCCTCACGATCGCAAGCCGTCACACCACGTCAAGGTCCAGTCTCGTTGACTTAACATTAGAGGAATGAGGTTACTTTCCGATGGGTCGGCTACTTTAGTGTAGTTAGCTTCCTGGGATGAGGTCTTCACGACCTACAGAATCCGTAGCTGGAGACGTTAGGAGATGGTGGCTACTCAGGCTTAGCGACTTCGTTTGACTGAGTTATCTATGAAGTGAGTGCAGTTGGTGGGGCGAGGCAGTTAAATTCACGAGGAAGTTGGTTTTCAGGTACCATTGTACCCCTACTTAAATTTCAGTCGTTTGCTTGCAGTGTGTTAATTGGTCGGCATTGTACGCCTAAATTTAGGCATGAAGATATTGTTGGACATTAGGTTTCATCCTGAACCGACCTAATGATGGTTTTATGGAGTGGATCTGTTCTGTACATAGTTAGAGAGTGTGTGTAATATAGAACTAGTGAAGATTGAATCTAGTTTGTGTAAAGTGGAGTAAACTCGAGGAGTAATGTGGACTTTTTGATAGTCCGAAGAGGAAAGTTTGTGATAACAATAAAGGTTAGATATGCAGACACTTTTTTATTAGACGTCGTACAGTTAGCCGGGTGAAATAATGACCACTTTTATGCAGAGTCGAATACGTGATGTTCCAAAGAGTGTTTACACTGGACGAAAGTGGACGACGTGTCTCAATGGTCACTCGGTACGGATCAGGCGTACACATTGTACATATCTGAGCACAGTATATGGTTAGGGTCAGTTATTATCTGGTAACTTGCTCGAATTCTGCTAGAAAAAGTTTACGGCTCTAACCCCCCCCCATTCCCTGTATCCGCCCGTCAACATTAATCCTCCAGTTGATCTATGTTGAACACCGTTCCTTCTTCGACTGACAGGTTTCTTCACGAATCCACCATTCTTGTCACTTCTCCGTCTGGTTCGATACCATATTCTGAGTTCCTTACATGGTTTGGCAAAAAGTGGGCAGCTCAGTCAATGTGGATTCTCCTTTAAAAAGTGGTATTTTCCGTTGTAAGGCTATTTAGACTCTCGTACAGAATTGGTTTGATCAGATAGTATATTACCATCCTGACGTCCTGTCGATTTGCATGGACACTATTGATAACAAATTTTCTTGCAGTATGTCTGTTGTTTGAACCATTGATTTTGTGGTCCAGGAAGGTCAGCCTACTCCAGCCCATTCATGGACTGAATCGCCATCACTTCGCTCTGTGGGAAGGCCCACGCCATCGTCAGTTCGATCACTCTTGAGTCTCTGAACGTATTCTTTCGTCTGATTGGTGAAATCGTGGTTTGTTTGTCCGCGTTCCTCCTTGGAATTAATCGCCAACTTTTGATCTCTGACAGCCAATGCTCAATCGATCGATGCTGAAAACTGAGCAGTCAACATTTTGCTATCTTTACTTTGGACGAGTGAATGTCCAATCAGCACACATGTTAAGCTACAGCGAACTGCGAGTGGAAACCGTACCCTTTCAATATCACATAAGACTTAGCTAACCTAAACGAATTGTCCGTGTACGTTTTTTTGTTCAATAGTGTGTATCCATCGTTGGCCTCATAAGAGTTTCCTGGTTCTGCACTGCAATTTGACATGCAAACACATGTAAGCTGTTTACTCCCAGGCTGTTCAGACATAAATAAGAATTATCACAGTAACCGAACTCGACCCGGCTATCGTGCAATTGCTAATTGGGCGTTGTTACCATTGAACTAGCGCAACTTCAAACTTAGAAAATGTTTGGCGCTAAACAACGAATGGTGCAGAATATGAAAAAGGTCAGTTTCTGTTAATGTGATACTTTCTGGTTTTTCTCTGGGGACGAGCACTGTTTATACCATAAAAGTCCTTGGATAACTAGCGTGATTCGTAAGATAGTGGAATAACACTAGACAACGTGATCTCATTTCTGGTTATTCTTCCGCTTTCTGTGTTGTTCGGTCCGAAGTTATCCTGGGACTCATGTACGGGCTGACAAACATCCATTCACTTGAAAAGTGTTCGCTTCAGCAGCTTCTGGTTGAAATTTTTGAAGACGATCGGATTATATATTATCAACGTAGTGTAAATTGATCGTCTAACTAAAGTTGTAGAGTAGAAGCTGGAATTTCGTTATGAAATCATTGGCGTTGAATGTGGACAAGATGTAACGATTTGGAGGCCGCATATGATTTCTTCCTTACAATTTATCTCCAACTTCCTCTTAGATACCTGTCGTCATCGCGATCTCATCTAATCTACCTTGACCTGTACTAGAAGGTTACCACAGAATTCAAAGATGTGGGTGACTTGCTATCTGAAAATAAAATTGGGCGTGTTGTACCAAAACTGAGCTTAACGTCATATGGCATGTTTATTTCAGTGACTAATGCGATTGTAGATTTATAATTGCTGCTGCGTTCAATGAGCCCTTGACAGCTATGATAGTTATGGAGGCTTCTTGCTTATCCGACATTGACAGTTTTTTTTTCAATTTCAGCTGTAACATCTGGCATTTAACACGGCGGCGCGTAACACAAGTACCGAACGAGCCTGCTGTGATGACCGACGGTCTGTTTTCCGGTCTAACGATCAAACCAAAATTAATCGTTTTTGACCTTGGTTTGTTCATTTTCATTGTTCCAGATATCTCAACTCTATCTGTTACGTTGTTAGATTTAACCCTGTGGCCTTTTGATTGCGATGATTTCGTAGGACATAAGTTTCATAAGAAGTCAGTAGATTATGACTGTTCTATGATATTTGTCGATTTAGGGGTACGAAGGTGTTCGATTCGAACGGGGAAGCGGTCAATATGTGCCCGGATAGTAACTACCTACTTGAATCGATCAAGAACGAAGACGGCGTTTTGCTTGCCTGTGCTTCCAGGTAAGTCCTCTAACTTTGATCAAGTGAATGCTTTGGATTCATTACAGCTCAGTCAGAATAACGTTCATTCGGCACCACTTGACTTGTTACTTTCCAGAGTTGAGTGAATCGACTTTATCTAGCTCACCCATTTCTGAAAACGTCAGAGAGGTAAACATCAATCAGACTTACAGACAGGTAGTTAGCGAGTTTGCGTTGGAAGATCAGACTTCAAGTGAAACTGAGAATTGCTACCTCTGGGATTCTGATACTTGTCCGTAAACTCACGGAATTTTTAGTGTCTCCGTATTTTTTAAATGTAAGTTAGATGTTGTGTTGAGTATAAAAGTTGACATGATGTTCCTCACCCTTGGTTAATGCAAGCAGCGGATGTAGGATGGCTCTCAACTTTCACTTACGGTTCACGTTCACAGCATTGTTTCTGTGACAACGGAATTAACAATATGGACATCAAGAAACTCCCCGACTGAAACGCCTGAGAAGCTACCAAATCTCTGTGCGTAACAGCGTTTGCTCAGTGTTAATGACACCCAGCTACCGCTCACACGGTAGCGGGTTTTGAGCCCGGTTTCTTGGACTGCTTTCGTCTGGGTTTAGGCAGCCTGATGGTATTCAGTCTACCTGCGGACACGTATGTTCCATGACGGTGTACACGTCTAGAAGCTTAGATTGCGCGTCAAGTAAACGTGTGTCTCGTTAACTAATACTGGCCCGGGTAAACAGCTGAATGTTGATTTTTGCGCTTCTACGTCACAGGGGTAGCGTCGTCTTCGATTGGTAGTAGTTTTAACGAGACATCCACGATAATAATAAATACTTTCACTACCTTCCTTTGCTGCGTTAGCTGGCGGTATAGTGTGTAACTTTCGTACGATTCATCCGGTCCAGCTGCTTATATATCCGGCCGGTCTATTATGGTAATAGCAGAACTTAGTGAACGAGCATTTTCAGTAGATCAGCACTATTATAACGAGTTTTAAAAAGTGACAGATATACAATTTGTCGAAATCACAGTCACAATAATCACTCACTTTTCTGTACACGAGAGATCGGTGTACGTCTCGTGATTGAAGTCAGTTGTCTGTATAGATGTGATATACGCGATCCCAAGAGAGTTGCATGACCTGGACAAATTGCTTTTGGGAACAAAGCACCGGGTTTCATAGTGTAATAACGATCAATTCGGCGTTGACAAAATCCGCTGTCCGACTGCTCTGAGTCAATGGGATGGTGCTTTGTGAATGACCTGAACTGCCTTCGACACATCTACTTGGTAATTACCCTTGACAAGATGTGACACGGTCACAATGATGAGTGATTGTGTAACCCCAGTCTAGATCCAAGTTGAGTGATACTCTTTAATCCGTTCAGAATAGTACCGAGTTATTCGATCGGTGCCCTCGACTGCACAACAGCAACGTAAAAAAATATGCAGATATCGATTAATCTTTGAAACTGGTCTGGTAGTAAACCAGTTTCTCATTAATAAGAATGTTTGTTTCAGCGTGTAGTGCTGAATCACCGTTCTTTGTTTTCTCCAACCAAAAGTAAAGCTAGACTTATAATAGGTTCAAACTACCCATGTGATCATTTAGACTAAAGACAAGTTGAATATGTGTTCGAGAAATTCATCATCAAATCACTTCATTTCTAAGGGTTAAATAGTAGATATCGATTAAGGCGTAATGAGGGCGCAGTTACGTTAGGACAACGAGAAATCAATCAAATTAGCTTTATTCACTGATAAGGTGATATGGACAGTCTGCCAATGTTAACTCAAAATGAATGGATTGTACGTTCGCAGGTTTGCGAACAGTAGACCAAAGGAGTGTGAATGAAAGCCAGTACAACGTCAAAATAGCGACAGCCGAAACGGTCGAAATCCGATTACGTCATTCTGTGTTATGTTGTCATAGGACGTTCATTCAAGCTCTTGAATTTCGTTTGCCCATTATACACATACTCGTGAACGCATATTCCATTCATTCTGAGTTAACATTAGACAGACTGTTCGAATCATCCTATTAGTGGATAGGATTGATTTGGTTGCTTTCTCATTATCTGGTTGTAATTGCATTTTTCTCACGTTTTACTCGACCTTTGTTAGTCAACCCTTAGAAGTACGATGACTTGATGATATATTCATTGAAAACTTGTTCTAATTCTAGACCAATCTGTATTTATTCGCTCTTGTATCTTTCCTTTTATCTGATCATACTGTTAAGGCGGCGTTCCGTCAACGCGTTTCGAAAAATTTCGGATGCACACGTAGTTGGTCAGATAATGAGAATGTACAATCTGTGCTGGTTGAGTTACGCAATGTGTATACTGATAAACAGTTGTGTGCGTTGCTACACCACCAACGGTTGACAAAAAATGTTAGATGATCGCCAGGCAATGTGACCATGAATGATGGAAACTCGAACCGTTTAATCAATTAGCGTGGGTAAACTTTATTTACCAAGTCCTGTGAACACCCACTTCACTGACCGCAAAGAGTGGTCTACACTGTAGCGTGACATTATCCGTACATAGGTGGTGGTTTAGAGAAGACAATATATTTACCAGTTTTGAGACAGAATTGCTTGAACTTCATTTTTTTGTAAGGGTTCGAGGCCTTCCTGAAGCGTTCTTCCGAGAATACATACTATGGGTTGTCATCCCGTCTCTTCTAACATGAGATAAGTATATGGGTAGATTTCCTGCAGGCATTGTGAATTAGGATTACAAGATGTTACCACCAATCATGTGCTATGCCACTGGTGTGAACTTGGAGATACGTTGCGGGGTTAAACATATTTTGTACTGTGATAAGCCGACAGTTGATAAACTTTAAGATATAATAATTCTAGACAAGGGCTGAAGGTTTCATTTTTTCACATCAGAAAATGTTTGCCAGCGTGTGACACATTAGATCACACGTGAGCTGCATACTGGCAAACTACCCAAACATAGATCAAGTGGGCCGAAGTAATCGAAGCTTGAGTCCGTGCCCTATGGTTAGTAATCAGTTATTTATGTTGGACTCAAAGAGGAGGACCAGCGGTCTCATTGATGAATAATATATCTAATCCGTTGCCTAGGCCGCTATTCCATTCTGGTACATTTGCAGTCTTTGTTTCCCTACATATCGTGTCTATGACCATGTTCGTTGACTCCCCGTGTCGTAGTCATTCTGTGTTCGATTACTTTCCATATTACATTGTTGTACTAGTTACACTCATGCACCATACCCACCAAAGATGGGCAGCCTTCTTCTGAACAGAGGCCGGATGCGATACCAGTTAGTGAAGGGCGAGTCACGTTAGTAAATAGGATTCGTGGTAATAACACATTGACTTGTTATACTGTTCTTTTTTCGAAATGCCATTCAATCGATAAACTCACATATGTTTGATGTCATTCGTTACGCAAACGTTTACTTGCTGGATGAAATCAGAGGTAATACTGTAGTTAGATTGACGTTAGTCATCCTGGGCCCGTAAATTACTCAATGTATGTCTAATTTTCGGGAAGGTTGGTTACTCATCTAAGTTCTGTTGACAAATTCTACCATTTTATATTGGAATCAATTCGACCGGCTTATCAGTGAGCATGGCATTTTATGGTAGGAGTATGGGACTCACAATTTCAATTGTCAGGGCACATACTGTACGCAGACCATAGGTCGCCACCTCTTGATATGTACCACATTGTTCTGCCTATGCAGATCAGTCAGGGAAAATACAGACCTCATTCTAGGATTACTGCACCTTTTCATGCATGCACTCGCTTCTCCTCGATCTTCTAAGTGATCTATGCCCATATGCGGCTTATTACAAATAGTATCTATCGAGTTTCTTGACTTCTATTCGTCTTTCGCTGCTTCACCTAATTTTCACCATATCTCGAATGTCGTACGTAGTTGGGTTACAAAAGGAACAATTCAATTAGTATTAATCTTCTCTAAAACTGACAGCATTATTGTTCTCTGTTACTAACACAAAGTTGGTCCACCTCTGCTGATGATTATTGCATCGACTCATTGTTGCACCCTGTTGATAAAGTTCTCGATGTATCCTTATTTTATCTGCTTTTACACCCATAGATGCGAAAGTATTTGGCGTTCTGTATTCATGGTACTCTTTCTATCAATGTTATCCCGAATAGGTTCCGTCTGCCTGAGTTCTGGTGATTGAGTGTGTCACATTTAGTCGCTAGTACTGGGAGATGACTTAACCACTTGCATAAGAATGCATCGCCAGACAGGGATATTATCATCTTGTCACATCTCGTCATTCTGCCCAGAAATTATTGAGATTAGGCGTTGTTGCAATCAGTTCTATCAGGTCCAACCACTGACTGAGATTCAGTCAGTCTGGTTGAACAGACGGCAGCTCATGTATGGCGCAGCTACCATCGTCTTGCACCGTGGGAATGTCCGTGTCATCATTGGATCGTGTACACCCCATACGCGAACTCTCATCCAAACTGTTGAGCGGAAATCGCCTTTCACATTTCAATCAATCGGCACTGTTATCAGTGTGCCGAGTTATTTTGCGTTAGGTGAACTAGTGAAGGGCATACGTAGGGTGTGGTGAAATACAGTGATTTAATTAATGACTAACACACATCTCGATTACTTGTAAACAGCGATTATCGAGACGCCTTTAAGAGTAACAGATTGTTTTATTCATTATGGGCGGGTGGAAGCTCCGCCTGTGTACGTCTGTGATAGTACAGCAAGTCTGGGCGAGGAAAGCGTTTTACATGTATTGTACGTATCTGGTCTGTGTGAATGAAACGCTACAAACCACCGTACGCATTTTGTAATCTGACCTAATTTTTCACTACTGTTTCTACATTTTAAGAGCGGTCAGATTTCGAATGCAATTCATGGACAGCTCAGGTGTGTGATGAATCTCATATGGCACAATTCGCACATTCTCTCCGTCATCAAAATAGACTGTGACTGATTCTTGATTATCAGGCCATCCTAAAAGATCCATTTTTCATACAAAAGAAAAGGAGAAGTCGGACTCAATGCAATAAACTCTTATGTCTGTATGGAATTACTTGCAGGTCACGAACAGGTAACGGAGTTGTGAGATTGAGTAGGATGGAATCGTCTTAGCTAAACCACAAGTGTTCATACCATTAAAGGTCAGCTTCCTGTCCTGACGGGGACGGTCTGACAACATCTAATTACTCATTAGTAATACAGTGTCTAATCTACATGTGGCTTTACCTGGCTAACAGCATGTTGTTTAAAAGCTGGAAACTTTACTTCTCTTTGCCTCTCCCCCAACCTATCCAACCAGTGGTTAATTTAGTTACGAAGCTGCCAGCTTAAAAGATGGATATGATTTGCTCACTTTGGTCAGATTTCGTTCTGCTTCTAACGTCACACATTCCAGTTGGTTAGCTTTCATGATAACAGAGCAAATACGTGACCACTTGGTCACATGAAAATGTAGTGTTCTATGGTCGGGTCACATACCGTATGTTAACCGCGTGTTTGTTATACCGAGCACCATTCGTCAAATCATCCAGTGGTTACATATCTTAATCACGAAGTTGGCAAGTGACAGAATGGTCACGAGCTAGGAGGCCCCCTGATTACTCGGTTTGATGAAATCGGTGGTTATCAACTGCAGGGATGGAGACCTCTAGAATCGCCGATTGGTGCCGCTGGTCTATTCCTCGTCATCGTTACAGTGTTGGGTGTCTCGAGCCCCAGGTACGATCCGGTCAGGTTCATGGTTGTTTATGTATATACGTATGTATACAACATAGCAGACCAACGAGAAACTGTGAGTCTAAGTTGAAAGCATCGTTCAATTATTATTCCATGATGGCGCCAAACTCTCAAGCGGTCTATTTTGCATATTGAAATCGAGCCGATACTGTCTGGTGATATTGGTTTCTATGTGCCATTAGAAATGTTTATCCTGCCTTACGAAATGCGAAAAATGCTTGTGTTTTGTCAAATACGTGTTACTTAATCTCACGGTAACTCCTATTCTATTAGGTAGGCTGTTTTTGGCTTTATTGTCGTGCTTTTTGGCAGCCACGTAATCGGCTGTTGCACTCTAATCGTTGATTGATTCGAACTTACATTCAACAATGAGT
>JTDE01001511.1:116392-130497 GCA_014338405.1 Paragonimus skrjabini miyazakii | reverse complement strand
TTGGGTGTTCCAGCTTGGTGGTGGCTATGTTATCGCGAACTGTATTGTGATGTGTGAAAGACCGCCCTTAATTCCCGATTAACGTTTGGATTACTCACATCTGCCAATAAAACATGAATAGACAACCTTTGAATGTGGTTTATGTGTTGCAGAAGCACTTCGAAGTTCTAGTGTATCATTACAATCTAATTCATTCTAGTTCAAATTTTTTACTCTGCTTCCGTGTCAGTTGTAGCCTAAGATTAGCTGCCAGTTTTAAACTACAAAATCGTTTGCGTTTCCAGGTGACCTTTCACTACATATGTCTGTTTAGGTGTACGTGCGCTCCAGTAATTTTCACGAATATGCATCATCTGTTAGACATACATGGAAACTGTCTATCGTTCTTGGAACGGTTATTCATAGCTATTCTACGCAGTTACTATGATTAACTTGAAATAGGTCGATCTCGGAATTTGTGACCTGCCTCCTAATTGTGCGTACATACGTATTCGTTTGTGTACGACTGTCTGTCGAGTTTGTCGACTAGTCTTTCACCTCAGTGTATCATGCTAACAACGTACCTTATTCATACAGTTGATGTTTCCATTCACATGTTTTTTCATAACGTTAAACTAGCTATGAATCATCACTGGCCCTGTATAATGCATAGGATTTTTAAAGGAATGTAACGAATGTACTGTTATGACTGAGCAGTGTTTTGTGGTTGCCAGGTGGTTATTTACTTATTCGAGTACTACTCATCAAGTTAAATGTGGGAAGGAGTGTTACTCACCAAATAGTATTCATCGGTACTAGACAGAGAAACTAGACAACGTGGGTCACTAGTTTAACCTCACCATAGATCTCGTTCTTTGTTTGATTAAACGGCATGTGCTTGAATCCAATCTGTGATCTGTCGTTTCTGAAAAATTAAAAAGCAATCCATACTGTTTAAGGTATTCAAAATAATCGAAACATCAGTGACATGTGAATCGATAGCTTTTACGTCATCTATCAAGCGTTGACTAGTCAGCTTATCTGATCATCTATCTGAGACTGGTCGCCAAGAGCTAGGGTGAATAATAGAACCACCAATTCTACTTGTAAGTGCCTTAATGTTCGTTGTTTCCTTACTTTCTGCAAAACGACGCTCCTGTGTAGTTCTGAACCCTCAACAATTTCACAGCCTTTTGTAAGCCATTCGTCACGCTAATGGCATGAAGCGTCATGAAGACCGACTCACGCGTTGAAGGTGACGGTAATTCTTAACGTCCGGAAGACGGGAACTTGGACACCATAGTAGGAAACGTGTGTTTTACATGGCACATTTTATTAAGGTTAGTCCTATAAGACTGTTAACGGATGCGGATACATGCCAGCCACACAAAGTGGTGTGTACGAATGTTGTGCTTTCGTCGTAACAGGCAATAAACAACTTTCCTGGTCAAGCCTCTTGTTGCAGCTGTGCTGCTATCAACGACTGTAGAATCCTCCACCCTTATTCACATTTTCCCTTTGTGTCGTTCTCTGCTTCCATCATCGAGACACACGACCTAGCTGGAACGACATCCGTTTTCTAACTTAACAAGTTCGAGAGTCCTAAATCTAGCCTGTAAACTTAGGTGTTATCGGATCTTTCAGCATGCAACAATTGTTTCAGAAGCTCAAACGTTATGGCCAACTGATAATTTTCTGAAGTCAACCATTTACCAGCTTCTTTGTCGTACATGCGCACACACAACCTTCATCTTTTGTTTCCTTACTGTTCCTCTCTACCTAATCAGTTTGGCCAAAAAAACCGGAGTTTCTTTCAACGAAATGTTATTTTTTGACGATCTGCATTGGAATATTGATGAGGTCGGTCGTCTCGGGGTTCATGCACATTTGGTCAAGAATGGCATCAATACAGGATTGGTACGGCGTGCGTTGCAGGCCTACGAACAAGCACACAAGAGTCGCAACACAGGGGTCTGACAACATTTCGTGATTTCATGCATTTGTCTTCCTGAGATTGATGAAGTGATCGGGTTTTAGCTGGCTGTTTGTAGTTAAGTCTTTCCGTCCACAGCCAACTCACTGCGCCACATAGACTAGTTCAGTTTATGACACATTTTTGATTAATGTAACGCTTGGTATTTTGTGGATTTTATTTGCCTTTTCAAAGTAAATGAACGACATATTGCTTGATAAGTTGCTGTTTTCCCTCCTTCTCTGGGCCTGATTGTTATGTTCTCTAGAAGAACTTCAAAATGCCAGGGTTTTGGTGACCTGAATCGGTTGAACGATGAACAGCGAATGAAACAGTTCGACAGATAACACTACAAACAGTGCGTTATCTTATTTTTGATTGTCATGACATGTGGTTTATTCTCAATGTAGACATGTCAAGTGAGCCGGGCCTAAACTTGTGCCATCTTTACTGAGCTTTTGCCTGACTTTGCGTGGATTAATGTCACTCTTAATGGGAACCGATATTCATGTAGTTTTCCGTATCATCCCTTTACCATTGGGTTGTCGTGGCTTCCTATTCACCAGTTGGCGCTTTCTCAAACAGCACACGTTTCATGGAACCATTTCATTAGAAGTCCTACTTATCATGTTGTGCTTTGTTGTTGTGTTTTCGCAAGTGCGAAAGAATAGTACTGATGTTTGTAGCCACGTTCAGGTTGATGAACCATCGGGTTCTTCCCATTGGACGTAGTAGATAAAATAAACGCGGAAACCCTCGGTGTTCTGTGATTCACTGATATTTTGAGGGTCGCAGACTCGTGTCCGTTTTCATGGTATATGCACCTGTAGACAAAACTGTAATGCTACCCCGTTCTTCAGCAATAGTTTTTGCCACATCAAATCAAACTAATTGAAACTGTAACGTCACTACTAGAGCGTTTTTTGTTGTTGATTTAATTAGGAAAGTCGTAAAATCACTGCGACAAAAACAGGGCACCTCAGCTGCTAAGAGAAAACAGTGGAACCTGATTGTCAACTTCTGCTTGTGAATAATTACGGTATGTTCCTTACGAATGATTAAGAGTGGAGTTAGTTCAGATGTTTTCATTTTGATGTTAACGCAACCCTCAACTGTTCTTTAAAATCGTTATATGATTATCTGTAAGTAATAAAGAATCTAGTTGATGTAAACTGAACCTCATGTATACTCGATTGGTAGATTTTAGCCGATCCCTTTCGAAATGTAACACTAGGCTGAAATTTCTGTCATGTTGGGGCACTTTAGTGGTTTATTCTCTTGCCTACCACTGCACCAATTAATTCACATTGGACTTGACCAAATTATATTTAAGCGTAAGAATGAATATTACTAACTTTCTTTGATAAGAGTGAGATTTGAATCATTGTATGTTTGTTTAACGAGTATACCCCGAAAGTTCTTGACCGGGTTCAAGTCAAGAATGTGTCACGTACATTCCATGAACTGGTAGCTACATTCCTGTAACGTGAGGTATCTGTATTCAAAGACTGTTCTCTTGAAATATTGCGTTTCCATTCTGACGCCATGAGGTCAATGATGAGAAAACTGTCCAATATATTGACGTTCTTCTCATCATTCGGAATTTCCAACTTGTTCACCTGCCGCGACTGGTCTGTTTGCCAAGCACACATCTTTCGAAAATCTTGCTGATTTCGCCCCATCACAGCCATTCTAGTTTATAGAACCGTAATTTATAAGTCACACATTCTCACTCGAGTATCTATAAGACTAGTGTGTACGCACTTTGCACGACACTAGTTGTGTTCATGACCGGTGGAAATTTGTCTTTAAGTCTTATGATATTTCGGCATGACATTCTCCTAAAGTCATTCGTATGGTTATTGGAATGATGTTCAGTGCAGCTGGTGATTTCAACTCCAGTTGATCATTTTTTCGAATGTTAGACAGCATTTGAGGAGAGTCCTTATATTGGTTTCGTTCAGGTGTAGTCGCACGTCGCCCTCATGTACTATCAGTATATGTGAAACTGTATCTCTCACGAGTGCTAAGGCCGCTTGGTAGTCTTTCATATGCTTCAGCATATTTCGTTAACAGCCAAGCTGTTCTCTTTCGTTGAAATCGCCATTTGTATCGCCTCGGGACACGATGGGATTAGAAGTAGTCTGCTTGTATTGGTTACCTTTGTTTGGCATCATCCGTTTTCAAATCTTTAATCTATCTAACTAACGTTCAGATCCCGGCGTGTGCAAGCTCTTCATCTGTAATGTCTATGTTCCGTGATAGCTTTCCCGACTCACAGTTCATTTGCGTACGTGCTTGGATGATGGTCCCACGGTCAGTTCGTGGTTATCCAACAACTTGTCAATAAGTTGATTTGTAATTGTATCTGTCAGTTTGACACGTATTGTAACATAACTACCTGCAAAAAGTTGAGTACGTTTACAGTTTTGTCGTCGGTTGTGAGAAGAATGTTCTGACCGTTATTTTTTTTCAATCCCATCTTAGGACTAGCCTGAATCATCTGACTTAACAACCAATTCGCAACTGTTTTAGACCTGACGCCGTATTTTCAGACATTTTTTTCAACATTGTGGGTCTGAACACTACGAATTAACGAGTGCGGTTGTAGTTGAAATCTTTGTCCCACATCCCGTGGTACCGTTATCCATTGAATCATTAGTTCCCTAAGTATTAGTTTAAATGAGATATTGACGTTGGAATCTTACTACTGGAATCCAATTGGTTACCTTGGGAGTCGTTTATCTCTGAGTGTACTTCCTAACTCATTAGGTGTGAACTAAATCTAATCAGAAGTACATCTTTTCTCGGGCTAATAATTTAACTAACTCTCTCGATTGCAAATGAACAGTTATCTGGTTCGCTGTCAACCTTATGCTAGTCTGGACCAACTTTTTCTGTCGAAATTTCATTTACCATCGTTTTTCGTCGAGTTATTTAGTTAAATTTTCCACAATAGTTATCAATACTCACAAGCGAAGGTGGTCGAGCGTTCACATATGATAATTCGGTCGTGTCTAACGTGAGGTCAGTGGCGCAGTGGTAAACACGGTTGCCTCATGAACAGCATGTCCGTGGTTTAAGTCCCGGCAGTGGCGATGATATGCACTACTAACGAGCTCTAATGAGAGCGAAACTCGAGTTTAGTGCTTCTTTTCGAAAGGGGCCGACTGGAAAGTCTACGGGGATGCGACAGCTGCGATCAATTGTGGATGATGTTCAACTTGAAATAGTTATCATTGTTTCAACGCATTCAACGGAATGTATGAAATCGGCTGCCCTAACCTAACTGAGAGATGCAATCGCCCACCTTAACTCGGTTTCTGATATTTAGGTTCGATGTATGTCAACCGAGAAGTGGTGCAGCGTAAGATATTTGTGGTGAATGTGATGCGCGAGTATCATTTGGTTTCGGTCACTGTGACAAATTATTCTGAAATGGACGTCGTCGATCGGGTCATCTCAACGGTATATATAATTAATGCATTGAAACCTGACCCGATTCCGCTAGTCTCTCTACACAATGGATTCTTTTGGCTCGTCTCCAAACACTTTCAATAAATATCAGTCTTTTAAATAGAAGAGCCACAGGTTTGTATGTTTGTTTCGAGGCGTAGGCGGACTATGAAGCATAACATAATGTGACAGGTTTCAGAGTGGAAGATCCCACAAATTCTTCACAAGAAATATTGTGATTGTCCGCTATTCACTAGTGAGATGACAGTACGGGCCCGTAAACCCAGACCAGAAAAATTCAGCATAGTCAACTCTGCCACGCCAATGTCTGACAACTCTATCATTTAGACAATACTACCAACTGACCGGCATGCAGAGGTTAACCCACCGTACAAAACTTAACAATGAGAGAGATAGCCTGGTCATGGAATGTTCCTGTAGATTGGTTACCGACACTTACATTGGTAGAATGTCCTAAAGCACAGCGTACACATACGCTTGGTGGACCAAAAACAAACACTGAGACTGGGACGATCTGCCACAACAACTAGCAAAATCTTTTGAGAAAATTCATCGGAACCCGGCGTTGCACCCCACAAACTTTTTTCCTCTATCTGCCTCCTCGGGCTTTCGCATGTGAACACGTTTGTCCTCTGAGACAAAACCTTTCACCTTGGAAAACAGTTTGTAACAGTTACTTGGTACCACCCTGTGATGAATTACATTCATTAACTAAGGCGTTAGTATTGATAAATCACTACTAATTAAAGGATTGACGAAATAAGTTGTTTACTTCGAACCGTTAGTATAACAGTAGGTTAGCCGTCGAGCAAACGGACAGAATTTATAGGATTTTTGAAAACTGCATCATGGTTGAGTGTTCACATATGATGATTCAGTCGTGCCTGATGTGTAGTCAGTGGCGCAATGTTAAACACGGTTGCCTCATGAACATCGTGGCCGGAGCTCTAGTCCCGGCCGTAGCAAGGATATACACGACTGACAAGCTCTAATGAGAGTGAAACTCAAATCTAGTGCTTCTTTTCGACAGGGGCCGATTGGAAAGTCTATGAGAATGTGACGGCTGCGATCGACTGTGGGCGATTTTCAATCTATATAAATTAATCCTCTTGGATACAAATGAAAGTCAACCTAGACTACATCTCGTGAGTTTAGACAGTGTGTGTCGACAAGAAGGATAGTAACTCTCGAATGGCATCGACTACTCAGCAACACTAACGTGTGGCTTATCGTTGTCAGTCGTAAGTCCCACTGACTGTGCGTCGGCGGAGGTCAGATATTCAAACGGACACTGATGGCCTGGTCAACATTCGAATTCTCACCATTTACGATCGATTCATGTACATTAGATCTGTAAGGTGTTCTTCTTGCTGACGTCTACCAAATGACCAACAAACACTTGTACTTGGTTTTATATTCATCATGTAGTAACTGGACTGATGATCAAACACAAAATGCAAGCTTTATTCGCCAATCTGTTGTTCACATGATATCAGTGGGTGGCTTCGAACGAGTTAATTTACTTTGCGAATTAGTCCAGCTCTGTTTGCAAACTCAGTAGAGCCCGTAGCTCAGTAAGTATTATCAAGAATGCTTGACAGGACGTGTGGTGGAC
Source organism: Paragonimus skrjabini miyazakii (assembly GCA_014338405.1). Taxonomy (NCBI): domain Eukaryota; kingdom Metazoa; phylum Platyhelminthes; class Trematoda; order Plagiorchiida; family Troglotrematidae; genus Paragonimus; species Paragonimus skrjabini miyazakii. The sequence goes on along the minus strand of JTDE01001511.1, from coordinate 123,454 downwards.
GTTCTAGGTGTGCACATTACTGTAGGGTGGCAATAATCGTGAAGCCGGTTAGGTGCGCTTCAGGCGAATGTTGACTAATAAACATACGATTTATACCATCACAATGAACAAACACTGCTGTACTTTCAAAGATGTTTCCCCGTGCAACAACACCATTAACTTATTTGTTCTAATGTATTCGAATGAACAGTGTCCATTTAAGTGAAGTTCACAGGATTAAGAAAAATACCAGCCAGAGGAGGCTAAACATGTTTATTTCCAGACCTAACTAAGTGTGATAAATCGCTGTGAAAGACCATCCAGTTTCCTATGAAGTGGCGGTAATACCAAATCGAACATGCCGGAAGAAGCTGTATCAGATGGAACAAAATTGATCGCCTCACAGCTCTGGATACGTTACGAAAGCATAGGTCCACACGGTCATGTGGACCAATAAATCGCAATTTTCAGCCAATCTCGCTTCGTGAACAACCGGCACATGTCACATAGTTCTGGACCTATCAGAATGAACATCAACAAGCCCCTGGGTTGATACAGTAGGTGGTTCGACCGACTGAGCACACTATGTTGGAGAGCGTGACAGTCCACGTCATATTATCAGCCTAAAACACGTACAAAACAGTATAACTTCCATTCACTGTCCAATAAATGGGACTTTATGATAACCAACTTCACTGTTGTTTACACTCACGAGATAGACGACCTAACGGAGTTCAGGAACTGCAACCTTATCCATTTAGTCAGCAATTCCTTATGAAAAAAGTGAAATAAATCACCGTAGAATATAACAGCTCTTTTAAGAAACACCCCTATTCCAGATAAACCCCCTCGTCTAGCTTCAACAGGAATTTCGGACCTTGGAGAAGTCGCCCCTCAGAGTTGACCATAAACCAGGGTGCTGACCCTAATTTAGTTTGATTTAATCCTAGAATGAACTCAGCATTTCTCGTCATAATGTTACTTCTCAAAATCGGAGGTCCAACCCACCGGAGATAATTAGCCAGACCGTGTCATTGGATCGTCCCTGGTACATGAATAAATGTGACCTCTGTAACTTTCAAGTCATAAACCAGTGGTTGAACGCGCAGCTTATCCGTAGTCCATAAGTACTGTACTCTATCTACTCAGTAGTATTCGTGATTTCTGGCTGAATATCAACTAAGTACGATTCCGACAGAATCCGATACGTATCAGTTAGTACTTTGTGGTTGTTCAAACATGCTGATTTCCGAAATGAAATTAAAAGCAGAAATTGTGATACAAAACAGTGCTCAATCTTCTCGAGTTTCCAGGTCATAGACAAAAAGCACAATTGAAATGAGGAAGTACAATTGATACGGAAACCTCGGATTTCTTACTGGTTGAATTGGTTCAGCTTGAAGCTTGTTTGCTTTAACGTGTGCTACAATTAAACAATCTTGCTTCGATGTTCGTTATGACGAGACCCAATTGTACGTCACAGTGTCATCCGGCTGGTCAATGCAATGACATGCCTGTTTTCTCGAGTTGTCCACATTGATTGGCGATAATCTTCCGTGAATCAATAAATGACCTCGTTCAATCCAATCCCGCTACAACAGTGGCCTGGGGATTGAAAAACCCAGACCATTCACCTATCCCGTCAAATAATTCAGCCGTAGAGCGTGTCGAAACTAACATACGGAACAGCGTCAGTTCGGGTGAAACGTTGGATAACACAGACCAAACTTTTACACGACGTCTTAATGTGTCAAAGTGGCAAGGCAACTCAAGCATCGGTACATGACATTTGACAAACAGTTTTGAAAAGAAAACTGATGGTATACTATGAGTACAACAAGCTTAGACAGCCAACGCCCTCGTGGACGCATTTATTGCAACAACACACAGTCGTGTCATCATGACCTACGGCACCTATAGTTTATTTGCGTACCATGCGTTTGAATTCACGATATCGCAACAGTCACCCAATCGTATCCCTTCAGATCGTCCGGTTCAAGACTGCTTCCTATCAATGTGTCAGATATTAGAACGTGAAACACACTTTGATAACGTCCTAGTATCACAGTTTCTGGTTACCAGTAGTTTGCTTACCTGTTTTCGGCTGCCCCTACCGGGGCTCTTTCGGATTCCGTTCGTTGCCATTCTACGGACATGTCCAAACCAGCGACGCTGATCGGGCGTTAGTATGGCTTCAGTCCCATATGTTTCCGCCTGCCGAAGTGCCTCGGTTTTCGGAACTATATCTGACTACTGAATATTAACGATGCTTACTAGATATTGCAAATGGAAACGGTTATCATAGCGCACGTTCCGCTTATATAATACCCAAGTTTCATTGCTGTACAGCAGCGTAGATGGCGTCATTGGGTGGTAGACAAATAGCTTAGTGGCCATCTTCAACCTGCGATTCTCCCATACATTTCTTTCAATATCCGAAAGCGGAACTAGGCTTCACCACACGAGCATGCAACATACGGGCTATGGCTAGGTCTGTTAAAAGATTGCTACTCCAGTGGCAGAACTCTGTGCAACTATTCGCATTGATGCATATTCCAGTTGTAGATACCGCAATTCTGCTCGGAGGCTGCCAAAGAAAGAAAGTGTCTCACCTGTGTTAATATCCAAACCAAAGTTAGGTGCCGGGGCCAGTCGTTGAAGTTCGTAGTCGTGTGCAAATAGCGCGTAATTATCTACAAACGACAAAATGCGTATTGTCTTAGTAGCCGAGTTTGGGCGGCGAATCGTCGAATATTCAACAAGGGGCCATCCGTGCGGTATTCAATTTCCACATCATCCTCGGAGTTGTGAAGAGCAACTGTTGGCATTGCTGTGAATTACGAAATAAACATGGTTGGGGCTAGGTTTGGTGGTCGTGGACGACAGCACGTGATCGTCGGCTGGAACGACACGATTACAACCAATCAGGAGTGCCCTGATTACTTTGTTGTCCTTGATCTGGTAGCTGTCAAACAGTCACCAGAAGAACGCGAGGTGATTGGCATCCACATTCTCCAACCAATTACTTTCCGTATTGAAACGTAAATGTTTATAACCCAAAGCACAAGGAAGTCGTACCTGTTTCCATAGCTCCTGGTCTTCTCCTGGGCCCAAGTTAGTTCATTACTCGCAATTAGTCCGACGACTTTACTTTAGAGCACAACCCTGCTTCACGTCAGTAACAATGTCAAAATATTCAGAAGTCAAGTTACACGCCATTATATCCACATTCAACATTCTAGTTAAATAGATGAACTTACCTCGACATCCAAGTCTATCAAGCACCGTCCATGGTGTCCCACTGCTCACCGAACCAAATGCCTTAATGAAATCCACAAAGGGAGCATACAGCGGTTGATTGCGTTCCCAGCGCTTCTTCGGGATCTGGCGAAAGGCAAACACCATGTTGATTGTACTGTGACTCGCATGAACCCCAAACTGTTCCTTGAGAACATTGATCTCTATAACTTCCTCATTAAATCAGCTGGATTATTGGCAGTTCCTTTTCAGCGCAGTTGAACAGACTGGTTCTCTGATAACGGTCGGCAATTTATTTGCTAGCCTTTCCCTTAAACAAAGGTATGATCAAGACGCCCATGAACTCTTGAGGGACTGTTCGTGCTTCCGGATAAAACAAAGCATCTAGAGCAAAGTACGTTCCGAAACTGGACCGCCATTCTTCAGAAGTCCCCCTGGCACTCCATCTTTACCTGCAGTATTTCCGTTTCTCAGTTGTCCAATAGCTCTCTGCACTTATGCTAAATCTGGAGCGAGAGCAAATGAAGCCTTGACATCTTGTCGAGGCAGGCTATTTACGGTCACCCAATAGATGGTGGCTGGTCGGTTTATTAGTAGTGGGATAGATGATCATCACTTTCACTGACTGAACCAATGTCAAGGAGTCCGAGGACTCTAGTCTAGGCTGTTGAATCACACCCAATTCGCACGTTGTGGTCGCTCAAAACAAACAATGGGTTTCAAACAGAGAGTGGCTGGCAGTTCACCATAGAAATGATCGGTTGTATCACCAATGTAACACATAGTTGAACTACAAACACTAAGAAATGTAGCAGACCTACCGAATCGCAAGCGCGTAGACACGATTCGGGGCTGGATGCTGTGCAGTTCGTCTATCGTCAGCTAATTGTTGCTGTCAATTCTCACCCACATACTTGCTCTAAATACGTTTACATTTCACATATGAAATAAACTGACGTTTATCAGTTTTTCTTGAAAGGGCGAATAGTGCGTCTAATCTGGTCAAACGAAAAACACAACGTTAAAGAAATTCGTAGAGTTTTGTTTTTCCTTGTATTACGGTGAACTATCAGCTGTCTCACATCCATCCTTCAGTTTGAGAATAATATGACCAAGTTGTCTTCCAGTTTCTCAACCACGTTGATCTCAAGTGAATGAACTGAGAAAATAAGCTGGCAGTCCACACTGTGTGACTTTTCACAATGCTGTTTCTTGTTCTCAATGAAACAACGGTCTCAAAGCAATAGCTGAAGATTGCCTTCCTCGCAATCTGAGTGTATGTTTTTTTTACCGTCTCACGCTCCGATGCATACTCAGTGGAGATGTTCTGTAATACCGTTGCTATATGGTCTTTTAGTTTATTGATAGAATGAAGCAATGAGGTGTAAACGGCGAACTTCATTTTATCCTATTGAAAAACCCCGACGGAACTGATTCAGGTGATCTTGATATTACTTGTTAGATTCATCTGATCTATCCGTCGCCGTGGCAAAAATATCTGATTCATCCACGATGGAATAGATTTTAGATAGTGAGCACAAGCACCTCATCATCATCATAACAGCCATGAGCCTGACCAAAAGGTACTGTGGTTTGGGCCGCCGTTCACTTCAACAGTGACGTGGAATATCTTAGAAGAAAACTTTACTAAGATTGAAAATTATTGAGAGAAGACTAAGAAGAAGAAGTGGAAATGGTATGGATACAGGTTCACCATTGACTGCGACACATCGCCATCTCGGATAGCGTCTCTAATCAGCGGTTTGAGTGACCGCAAGGATTCCATCCAGGCAGACGACACCTACCCACTTTGCTCAATGGAACATTGTGAAACTCCACTTACGTCGCACCATTTATCGTGCTATCGAAAAAGTGTGTTTCCTACAAAGTAGTACTATGCATTTTGAACGGAACAAGAACACCGGGATTGAACCAGATATGTGCTTCCTTTATCATATACTGGTTTCCTTGGGCCAAATTTGTCGACTTTTATCTGCATTGTCAACAATTCACTGGTAGACAGTCTTCCGTTGAAAGACCTAAGATCAGTTTCTGTCACTAGTTTGAAGCATTTTTAACATTGGGCTGCATAAAACTTGCTTATGACTCAATCAATCCCGGGTGGTTAAAAAATTCACCGATGATTTTCATGACGTCAGACCCGTTAGAATGTGTTCTAAATCAACCTTGGATTACACAGCTGGTCTCTAGTCATATGCCTAACATACAGACAATGGAGACCGGTGCTACATGTGTTTGTAAATAATCCCCTCCGATACGAGTAGTTGGTGTGAATTTATGCTTGATAAATTCAACACAGTCACCTCTGCCTTACTAACACCCGTCAACTTCATCCTTACAGTAATAGTACCAGTTAACCAAGGTGCAAAGATTAACCTGTTCAACATCAGAGCATGTACTACATGGTCGCAGAACACACCGTCAAGTTGACCACCTATACTCACATAGGCAATACACAACGTGTCTAGTGTCGTATAGACCAGACTTTCATTGAATCTCCATCGTTCCGATCCGTCATAGAAGTCAACAATGGCTCTTCTGAACCTGAATTATCACGTTGTCTACTAAGTTCCTCTGCTCTCCCATAACAAAAATGATTCAGCCCCTTGGACACATGTTCATCTTTGTGATTAAACCTCATTTTTATAAGCACCGTATAACATTTATTTAACATTGTCTTACATTGACCACATGCGTATTGCTCGTTATATTTGACGTATATTATTAAGCTCATTCTGTCTTGAAAACCCAATAATGTTTTGGATTCATTAAACCCACAAAAATTAGTTATCTAACGAAATAATGACCAACTCATAAGAATTAATGCAATCCTTGATTAGCACATACTGTCAAGTAAACATCGATCCGATTTACTTACCAAGCTAGCCACATGAAGGATATTGGCAGATTAAACCAAACAAATGAGTTTCTTATCTTCTAATAATGATAAAAATATAACCACGTAATAAGTGGTTAGTTTTCAGGTAAGCTCTTTCGACTACTGATCGATAATAAGAGGTTGTGCCACTTGTAATAAATAACTAGCTCAATTCTCAAAGTGTAGAGCTTTTATAGGACAGGGCATCATGCACGAATCTTGACTTTAGTGTGGGTATTACGTGTGTATGATATGGTGACCACATAACTAACCAGGACAGTATCAAGTCGTTCTAGCATTTCCCTGTGAAATATGCAATTTACTATGGTTATTGGTTGAAGTTTGCTCATCGGTTTCAGTTGGAATATGTTCTTATTTCTGTTCTATTTAGAAGTGAACATTTAAAACTTTCGAACTTATTATCTTCTGCATATTCCAAGTATTAAAGCTTCTCACCGACTTGAAGGCAATTTCTGTCAACTTCCTTCGGTACAATAAGTTAGATTTAGTTGTCTTGGTCCTGCGCACTCAAAAACTTTTCCGTTCACTTGATGACAGTTTTTAAGCTCGACTTTCTTATAATAATTCTCTCATTAATCAGGATTACAGATCTGTGAACAGGATAACATAAACAATCTTGGAGTTATATTATTGATGGGTGATATTGTAGTGAAAAGGCGTCCAATAAAGCACACTCTTTATTGTCCAACACGCTAGTTCACATGCTACGCGCGCGCTCGCGTTTATGAGTCAGCATTCCAGCCCAAAACACCGAGGTTTCTGGTCACGCGTCGTGTGCACTTCTGCGTGGTTTGTCTGGGTGATCGGTGCCTTCTATCCGGGAGTTTTCCGCCTGCCAATCTTCGTCCGTTTGTCCGATTTCGTTGAGCGGTGGCTCATCCGATCGCTCGTGTTGTCCTCTATCT